>JACEGR010012615.1:0-11075 GCA_014170235.1 Listronotus bonariensis | reverse complement strand
GTTCTGCGCCTCCACCCTGCCTCCCGGTGTTGTCAGGTTTACCATGGTCTAGAGCTGTTGTTGACAGATTTACCAATAAATATGACATCGCGCAAGATTCCTAATTATTTGACAGGTGACGTGACGGACTGAGATCCTGATGACGTGCCTGATACGTAATGTCTGTTGGACAGATTGACCACACCCTAAATATGGAGTTGCCCAAGATTCCTAAATATTTGACAGATGACAGATGATGCTGTTGTTGGTGCATATCACGAAATTTCGAAATTTCGGAAGGTCCCCTAACGCGCTAACGCGTTATCGTGCTATCCTACCCACACACAATCCCCCTATCCTACAGCGGGGCGTGGCCTAAATACCTGACGGGCTGAGACCCTGATGACGTGCCTGATACCTGTCGGGCTGAGATCCTGATGACGTGCCTGATACGTAATGTCCGTTTGACAGATTGACCACACCCTAAATATGGAGTTGCGCAAGATTCCTAATGTGTGACGTCAGAGATCTTGAGATAACACCTCCACCGGTGGTCCGTGAATCAGCTATCTCTCCCTACTATGACTCAAAAGGTGATGTACAGTTTTTTGATCCTGTGAAAGTTAAGCAAAGGATATAAGATACCATAGCATTTGATTTATTATGTAGGAAATTTTATATGTTTTATCTTTAACTATATATATGTGTGAAAGATTTTTCATAGCTTTATTTACATGCCTATTGTCTATTAGGTTTATAAATCAATTCCCCTTTCTTCATTTATATACGTCCACTGAAATCCCAGATTTTTGGCTTCTTTCGTTAACAATCTCATTTATAAGATTCATATTTTTTATAAATTAATTTAAAATAATTTAGCTATTTCTTCTGACACATTACTTTTTATTTTTGTTTATAAAATAATTATTGTTTTATTAAAACAACCGTTTTCATTTGGAGAGTTTTTAACTATATGTACATGGTGTGCGGAATTCGGCACTTTCTGTAGAAAAGCCATGTTTCTGTATGTTTTACACAAAAACTAACCTACCATTTGCAAGATTCAAATTTCTAGCCAAACGTACTGGTAAAACCCGCAATTCGCTATCTTGCGTTGCTTACTCGTTACAGCTTGTTTCTTCCATTTTATTCAATCCTTCATTACTTTTTTTATTATTTTTAAAGTTTTTAAAATCTGTAAAAACATATTATTCGGTCATGTAGGTGCTAGAATTAGATTTTTAAATTTAATATTTCTATTTTTTAAAACACAAAAACCAACAAAAAAAGGTCTGATTTCGGGACCTTAATTTCAATAACGAGCCATTTTGTCAATTTTTTTCTAATTTTAGCACTTGGGATAACGACACTAATACTGATTAAAAATTTATTTTATTTTTTGTTTTTGGCGTAAGAGCCAAATTTAGTCCCACCGCCAACAAAATATTTTTTGAGGAGTGTAACTCCAGGACAGTTTTTTATCTTTTTGTATTTTTTCTTAATAATAATAATTAAATAAAGTTAAGAAAGTTAAGAAATATTTTAAGCTTATTTATTGTTTTCACAGAAAAATATCTTATAAATTAGTCATATTCTTGAGCTCTAAAACCACTTAAAAAGTCAAAAAATCCATTACAGGCAAAAAGTGTTCGCTTTGTCGAAGGGTTGGGCTGATTTATATAAATTTATTTAAATCATGATATAAATCAGCTGACTTTCTTAATTAAAATCATAATTTAAATCAACAATGTTTTTTTATTCTTTTTTTGTTCAGAGCGATATAAAAAATTAACAACATAAAATAAAAATATTCTCAAAAATAAACAGTATAGCGCAACATCTTAAAAAATGTAAAAAATAGGTATATTATTATAAATATTATGTTTCTGTTATAGTTTAAACAAAAATACGAGTTTTCCTTCTTTTTCTATGCCCATCCTGTTCCTAATATCTAAATGTACAAAGCCAAAAGTATTAAATATTCTTTCTACTGACGCAGATGAAGCAGTTGCGCACAGAAACTGTTTTATTACTGGCAGCTTATTGCTATTTCTGGCTTATTATTTTGTAATAACCACCACCTAGACTCCCAGAACAATGCTAAATTTTTGGTTATCAGGACAATCATTGGACGCTGGCTTGGCTAAATTTATGAAGCGGCAAATTATACGTACTGTTTATGTGTGTATTCGATGGATACCCGCTTCATAAATTCCACGAAGCGAGCGTCCAAGCTGATGACCAAAAATTTAGCATATTTCTGGGTGTCTATAGTGAAACTACAATTGTCTTTGCCACGTCTCTATTCCGTTTACGTTAGAGGTACCTAAAAGCAAGAGGTGACTGGAGTTTTTGGGAAGAAAGTATGCTCTGATAAATATTTCAGCTGTAAATTAAAACCTTATTTTCTAGACTAACATAAAAATAATTTTTAAAAAGCGACTTGATATTTTTTTATAAAGAATTTAAAAAATCCTGATTTCTTAAAAAGAAATGATTTTAAATTTTTTAATAAAAATCAAAATTTGCCCAACCCTGCTTTGTCGTTACCCAATCGTCGAGTTAAGGTTTAACGCAATCACAATTTATACGTCATGTTAATGTCAAAATGTCAAATGCTGAGGTAAACAATATTTTGGTAGCCACTGTTTTTTTTCATTTGATTCTTATGCATAATGACCTTTGGACCCGCACGTTAAGAGCGATGTGGACTATATTAATAAACCCATTGTCACAGTAAATAATACCGCCAATTTTTATAAAAATCGGTTTAGGAATATTTAGAATATTATTAAAATAATGATTTTTTTTTAAAGTTCAACACCTTGTATCTTGGAAACAATTCATTTTTGGACCTATGTTTATATAAACTTTTTTTTATAAAATTAGCTTATAAATAGTTCCTTAAATTTTTGCCGCAACAAAAAAACATTCTGTAAAAAATCTTGAAATTTGCAGCTGCTCGTTATGCTCCAAATAATTTTTACACATCCTGTATAACTATTAAATCGTTTTTATTCTAATTATTTGAAGCAGGTACAGTAGTCCTTATTTTAGGCTTTTTGTCTTGGTTCTTCCGATTAAATTAAAAAATTGGTAAAAATGCATTACTTTTCAATAATCCTCTGTAATTTTGTTTATATCCACTTTTAGTAGAAATTGCAAAACCGCCCCGAAAGACTGATTTAATTAGTACGCCCATGTGGTAAAAACAAAACAATTTTCGATATTGTATATTTGGTACTCAGAAATTCTTATACAAATTTGCAGCTACCCAGTGCTCTATTTAATTGTTTATCAACCTGTATAAAGCGTTCGTTTAAGTGCATTAATTATTGCTATCCTTAGTGTCACAATACCCCGATTTTAATGGTTTTCCGGCTGTACTAACTAAATTATCTTAATTTATACGAAAAAGTTGGCAAAAATGCAATACTTTTGAATTATCCTCTGTAATTTATTTATTAACCAACTTTTATTCAAAATTGCAAAAACGTCCCAAGGTAATAATACAGTCAATACACTTATGTGGTAAAAACAAAATATTCTTTAATTTTGTAAAACTGAAAGAACTTTGATGTTCGTCAAAAATGTGACTTGCTTATTTACCACTCTGTATAATGTAGTCCTAGTTTAAAGAATTAGCCACAAGCAGCTTAAAGCCAATTAAATTTTCTTCTAAGAAATGAAAAAAAAAAGAAAAAAAAATCGGTTAACATTAAAAAAGTTATGAGCCGTTGAATTTAGACAAAAAACAGGTTGGCCAGGTTCATTTGTTGACCGGTTTATATACAAACTTACCCTTATTTTTGATGCTCAATAGGATAAGGTAAAAAGGATGGGTGTTTCCATTTGAAAAAAGTGACTTTTAAGGTTTTGTCGTTTTATTAATTGTGAAAATATCAATACAATCTACTTAGGGAGTTCTATCTCTAGGAGGAACCCAACCCCAACTTATATTAAAGGCTTTTGTTTAGAAAACATTGATGGTTATTTAACGGCTTTCAAACTTCATTTTTGATATAAAATTTAAAATAAGCCAAAAACGGTTGGATTTAGGTATAGGATATAATATACACAGCCCCACAAACAAAAAAAATGAAATTTTATACACACGAATTAGACATATGTAGCCTCATATATTTTTTAAAGCTAAATCCGAATCCGAGCTTAGAAATGGCCCTACACGTCTGGAATTGGCCTCAGGGGTCTCTATAGCCCTGGAATACGGTTTCTGGGAAAAGGCAGAGCCGAGGATGCATTCTGATCCCAAAGCCGGATTTGTGGTCGATAGGTCTACGGCTAACTAAAATTTCATGTTTAGGCCGGAAATTCAAGTTTTAGACAAAGCAATCACAACAGTCATATTTTCATGTACGTTTGAATTCTTGGTTTTTATGTATATCTAAATTCTGGAACTCATTCTGTGCTCGAAAAGTGTTTATCGAGCTAAAAGTCCCAGTTTTGGGCCGGGAATATGACCTCTTAGGAGCTGGAAAATCGCGATTTTGACTTCCTAATCGTGACATTGTCATCTTTATGTAGAGTTAACATCAGTAGTAAAGCTGGAGTTATAGATTGCCGTTTTTGTTTCCGTTTGCCATTTGACGTTTTCAGTTAGAAGATTTATTTATTTATTTATTTATTTATTTATTTTATATATTTATTTATTTATTTATTTATTTATTTATTTATTTATTTATTTATTTATTTATTTATTTATTTATTTATTTATTTATTTATTTATTTATTTATTTATTGGTACTTCTTACAAACACAAATAAATGTAATTACATGTAAAAAACTACATACTTACAAACTAAATAACTAAGTGCTAAATATCTAAAGAAAATAAATAATTTAAGTATAACAATAAACTGACTAGGGATTTAGTAATGTCCTTATTCCTTTCAAACTAATGTTAAAAATATCACAGTTATTATTGGACAAAATACTGTTGCAAGTGCTTAACAAATTATTTAAAGGGGAGGAAATAGTTATGTTAATCTTAAATGTGTTAATGTGTGTGTTGTATTTACCTAATCTTAAATTTATTTTTAAGGAACATGAAATTTATTGTAATTAATTATTGCAAAATCCCTGTATTTTATGCTATTTTATACTATGTAATAAACAAATATCATTGACTGAGTTATTCGTCTAACAGAGTGTTAAAGGTAGTCAGCATATCCTTGTAAGACACCAATAGTAGAAATGCTGAATACACGTGATATTTTTGTAATAAAGATATCCTATTTTTTATTTGTAAACTTTCAATTAAATCTTTGTTGCATTCAGCAGTAGGTGACCAGATTACTGAAGCATAGTCCACATGGGGTCCCACAAATGTATTATACAACTTTACCAGTGTGCTAATTCTATGAAAATGTTTAGTATTTCTTATTATAAATCCCAACATTCGAAATGCTTTATTTAAAATAGCCTGATAATGTAGATTAAAATTAAATTTAATTGAAATGTGATTCCAAGATGAAACAACAACTTTTCATTTGTCAATTTATAGTTTCTGTTTAACGTTTCCATATACCATATCAGAAATCGAAACGTCAAACGGCGAACAGAAACGGACACGTAAATCTATAAATTCAGCTTAAAGAAACCAGGCAGTTATGAGTTCTGTCTCACTTTCAATTATTCCCCTTTTTGTTGCTCGCACACTACTTAATCGACGCGTTTAGAAAGAAATAGTTGATTCCGTCTTTATTTGTATGACGCTAGTGGCTTCTTTATAGCTGGTTTTTACTTTACTTAATTTAATGGTACATAAAAAGGTCATCATTGTGATTGCTATGTGTGAAACACGATTTTCCGGTCCCTAAGAGTTATTTTCCCGTCCCCAAACTGGGAATTTCAGTTGGCAAAAAACAAAAGTACAGAATGAGTTCCAGAACTTAGAAATACATAAAAATCCTACTGTTGTGATTGATAAGTTTAAAAAACTATTTTTCGGCCCCTACAGGGGCACTTTCCCGGCCAAAACAGGAAATTTCAGTTAGCCTATAGAGGCCCCTGGAGCCAATTCCAGGCGCGTAGGGCCATTTCTGAGCTCGAATTCGGATTCAGCGTCAAAAAATACATGGGAATACATATGATTTTTGTGTACAAACTTTCTTTTTTTGTGGGGCTGTCCTATGTTTATAACTCAAAATCTAAAAAATAAATAATATATAGGGAATTTTATTTAAAATAGGGAAGTTGACATTATCTTCCCGTATAACAGGAAGTGGTAGAACTGTCAAAATATTTTAGTTGTATGTCCCCCACTGACTTTAAAATGTTATCAAATTTTCAAAATTTTCCAAAGCCTACTTTTCGAGAAATCGATCGTAGGAGTTCCCGGTGGGACACCCTGTATAATTATATACAAGAATTTTTACTTAGCACACAAGTAACAAGTAAAATATTTTAAACTTAAAGATGCCAGCTCCATTTTCCAATTGTGTTAAGCACTTTCGTTTAGACTAAAGTTATGGCAAATTTTTAAGATTTTAAGTTCATATAACTTGAAAATTCATTTTTGCACTTACATCATGTGTTAACTAGACCATCAATATTATCGTTCCAAATTTCATGAAAATAAAGCGAACGGTTTAAAAGTTAAAACGGGAGCGATGGACTTTAGGACCTCACTAAATGGGTATTTCAGGTTTAAAGGGCATGCGCCTTTAAGTTGTGTCATTTACCGGAAGCAAAAATTCTAATTTGGAGGTAAAAATTCGGCGTTTGCGAAACAAGAAATATTCCATAAAATCGGATCAAGGAAGTCAATAATTATGCACAACAAATTTTTATAGTCAAAATACAAGGTGGGGCAAAAGTAATCACCCGGTGTTCTGAAACCTGGAGCCCAAAGTTCTGGCGGCAGCCACTTAGTGGTTATCATTTTCTCGACTTAATAAAATAAAATCTAATGGCCTAAATTACAGGCGGAACAAAAGTTTTTCATTTCAAGAAAAGATTACACCAAAAGTACATCTCTCCCCACCTTCTCCTTATACTAAAAATCGCTGCAAGAGCTTGTAAAAAATGGTTTACTCATTAAAAATTACGCTGAATTTGATGATTTTGGGCATACGTGGTTTTTTAGGGCGCTAATTACAAATTTTTAAAAAAATTAGTCAGCAACGTTACATTTTCAAGATATCTATAATCAAACTTAAAAATCAAATTTACCCCACTTTCAGTAAATACAGGTTTATTTTTATGTTGGTATATTCCTTTAAACCTCCCATCTACGCTTTAAATGCAATAAAACAGAAACATTTTTCAAATAATTTTTTCAAAAATGCTTTGTTTCCAAAATATAGGGTGTTAGTGTTTAAAAAAGTGCCTTTTTATCGTAGCGTCCTACCACTCCAGATATATCTACATGATTTGGTACACTTCTTTTAACCATTACATTACATTTTTGCTGTAATTCTTTTTTATTATTTTATCCGTGGTGTTCGAACAAGATTTGTATTAATTTTGTTAAGAAGAAAATAGTATGCCACCCTTTTTTTCGACAATATTATTTTCAAAATAATTATTTACTTTGTAGTAAATTTGGTCTCTTGTTATTTTTTCGTACGACGAACAGTTTTCGTTTAAAAAATAAAAACCATTTTAATGCATGTCAAATTCGTTAAAATCTAATATGGTGTTTTGTATGTAAAATTCGTTTGTGACTTTTATTAAAAATTACAAGTAATGATTTTTTTATTAGGTTTAAATTGTACTAATGTAAGTTTTTGACCTTTGTTTTTAATACAAATTAGACAAAAACGAATTTTACATACAAAACGATTTTGCCGTGCATCAAAATGGCTTTTATTTTTTTAAACGAAAACCGTTCGTTGTACTGAAAAATATTAAAATACCAAAATAACTTTAAAGTAAATAAATATTTGAAAAATAATATTGATTCAAGGAAAAAGCAGTGGCGTACTATTTTTCTTGAAAAAATTTAATACAAATCTTGTTAGAACGCCACTGGTAAATAAAAAAAAACCTTTACAGCAAAAAATGTAATGTAATAGATAAAAGAAGTGAACCACATTTTGTAGACATATCTGGAGTGGTAGGTATGATAAAAAGGCATTTTTTCTTTAAACTTTAACACCCTGTATTTTGGAAACAAAGCATTTTCGAACATAATTTTATTTGAAAAATGTTTTTATTTTCCTGCATTATATACTGTGTTAATGGGAATATATCTAACTTAAAAAATCCTGTATAGTGTATTCTTCCTTCTTTTTGCATGTAATTCTTGAGTTTTCTACTAAATTGTAACTTAATGTTTGATTTCCACCTCTTTAATATTTGCTTTCTGTGTTAGCAGAGCATTGTACCCAACTATTTTAGTGCAATAAGACTGAAACGATTTTTGTCCTAAAATCCCTATGGCACTCCGCAGATGGGTCGGTGAAACAGCGACGCGACCGCGATTTTTACCGCCTTTGACAGGACATATGCATATCTCAGCAATCCGCCTTCTTTAGTAAACAAATGCAATATAAAACAGTGTTATATTTTGTTTACAGTGTGTGATTCAGGTTGTGATTGTGTCTGATTGTTACATACATATGCTCGTCTCTGTACGGTTGTCGCCACTTCAAAGACGAATATACGCGTACATACTGTCGAAAGCTTGTCGAATCTGTCTCGTCGCTGTTATACCGACCCAGGTGCGGAGTGCCTATTGCTTAACGCAGTGTGCATCGGTCCCGCTTTCTTGTTGCTATACTAGCCAATACACTAGACTGGGCCCAAAAAGAATTTTATTTAGTTTTTTGAAAAATATATCGTAAATATTGTTAAGGGTGACCAAAAAAAAATATCGTAAAATTTTAAGTCCTTAATATTAATATTTAGTTGTTTTCCTTTAATTTAGATATTTTTCTTTGTACTTTCATTTTTGCGTCAAAGCCCCTAACTATCACGGTAAAAAAGTTTATGTGCACATATATCTATATTTTCGGCAGACGAACCCTTTTCGAGTAATCAAGCTTTAAACATTGATTTGTTTTTTGATTTGCTTTTTTTTAGTTTTGTAAAAACTAAACACACAGAAAAAACTACAGAATTCTTAAAGGGAATTTAATACACTATAAAAAGATTTCCTAATGTTTTTAAATAAAATCGTTTTTAAGTTATTTACAATTTAAGTTAATGAAAAAATTAAATTACTGTTTTCTTCATTAAAAAAAAAAAAGATTTTTACTCATTGGAACAAATTAATATATTACATTATTTAAAATTAAAGTTTTAATTTTTTTATCGCGTAAAATATCCAAACCTTATTATATATCCAACTCTACTCTAGGTTAATACCTATTTTTTATACGAAAATGTAGATTTACTGTCTAAGAGTAAGTAAATCTAGGTTTTCGTATAACAAATAGCTAAAGCCCAGAATAGATTTGGATAAATTATGAAATTTAGATATTTTAAGCAAAGAGATTGATAAAATTATGATTTTTGATTATGTCATAGGTATATCAATTTGATTTAATGAGTGAAAAAACATGTGGCTGAAGTTTCGAACGTTCGCAAGAACGAATTTTGTACACTGAGAGAAATATTGCGAAATATTAAATATTAAATAATAAAATTTACTGTGGATATATTTATACCATTACATTAAAAGTTTATATAATGACATAAAAATACGCTAAAAATAAACAGACAGAAACAATGGCAGAGGGCGCTGTTACAGAGTTTGGGCCGAAGTTTATTTTATAAAATCGTTCAGAGAGCTTAACAAACAAAGGTGCTAGATAATTTAATATACACGTGTTAACTGCAACTAAAATAAACATATTAACAAAAAAAATGTCTCTATTATGGTCGCTCAGAGAGCTACAGCTGTAGTTAATTAAAAAAATCGTTCATGGAGCTTAATAAAACAAAAAAACAAAAGTGCTCAATAATTAAATATATACGTATAAAAAGGCAAGTAAAATAAACATATTGATGAACAAAAAATGTTTCTATCGTAGTCGCTCAGAAAGCTATGGCCGTAGTTAATTAAAAAAGTCGTTCATGAAGCTTAATAAACAAAAGTGCTCCATAATTCAATATACACGTGTTAAAAGCAATTAAAATAAACATTTTTACGATTTTTTTATCATGGTCGCTCAGGGAGCTACGGCCGTAGTTCATTAAAAAACCGGTCATAGATCTTACTAAACAAAAGTGCTTAATAATTCAATATACGTGTTAAAGATAATTAAAATAAACATTTTGACAGATTTTTTTTTATCATGGTCGCTCACAGAGCTACGGCCGTAGTTGATTTTAAAAAATTTGTTTAGGAGCATACTAATCAAAAGTGCTTAATAATTCAATATACACGTGTTAAAGGCAATTAAAATAAACATATTGAAGTAGGCATAGCCTTACTTGTGCCACCCCCACTCCTTCCACTTTGGCTCCTCCCTAACCAAGAAAATATGTGGTTTTTATCAACCAATAGGATTTTGGCGGATGTGCAGAGGAACGCCCCACGTCTGCTCGACCAATAGCATTCGACCAATAGGACAGAGTATTGACCAATAGAATTAAACCTGTGGTTTAGGACATAACCAATAGGATTGGCGGACGTTCAGCATCACCTTATATGGAGAATATGTGGTTTTTATCAACCAATAGGATTTTGGCGGATGGGCAGAGGAACGCCCCACGTCTGCTCGACCAATAGCATTTGACCAATAGGATAGAGACCAATAGATTAAACCTGTGGTTTAGGACATAACCAATAGGATTGGCGGACGTTCAGCATCACCTTATATGGACACCTGTCACATAACCTAGAAATTTGGATGGGGGACCCAACACTTAGGGCAGCGCCCCTAAGCAACAACAACAGCATCATCTGTCAAATGTCATCTGTCACCTGTCACTTGTCATATCTGTCACTTGTTAACTTCTCTCTGACGTCACTAACCCGAACTTTAGGAATCTTGTGATACATCATATTAACCATCCAACTGCTGCTGCCTTGCGCATTCACCATCGGACTTCGCGCTGGGGAAATAATTACGTACCATAATAAATTAAAAAAAAAAGCCCAAACGCAGATGCCAGGGCTCGAA
>JACEGR010012614.1:0-11076 GCA_014170235.1 Listronotus bonariensis | reverse complement strand
AGTAAAATGCAGTTATACAACTTGCAATGTCATTAACTAATGACAGAAGATTTGAGGGTGCGTTCCTAGCTTAAATTAAGGGTTTCCTGGGTACGTTTCTAACGAATAATGCTCCTGGAATATTATATATTATTCTTAAAAGAACGATTAAAGAATTTTTAATGTGCAAAAATAATTATTTGAGACATTTTTTTATTTATTTCATTTCATTATTCATTTAAGTTCAAAATACGGGCAATAAAAACGTTTCATGTAGGTTCTAAAAAATGTTTCACATAAAACGTTTGTAAACGTTTTTTTTTTAACGTTCGGACCTAAAGTGTACCTAAAACGTACGTTTTCTAAACATTGTGTGTTATTAGGGTACATAGTATTCACCTGAAGATGACTGGAGATACATACTAGCTGAAACGTAATGTATTTAAATAAATTAAAAGTATGTAACAATTTGTAATTAGGTGGGCAGTAGGACGTAAGGTGTTATCGTAAAACAAAATGAAACTCTTGATTGAACACGTTATATATTTCCTGCCAAATATCTGCATACCTACGTGTATATTTTTTTACATAAGAGCATAGAAATGGAGACATATTCCCACAGGATAAAAAACGTTTCTATTTTCGCAGTGTGAATGACAGAATAACTTCGTAACAACAACACCTTAGTATATGAAGCGGATAGAGCTGCATCAAAATAAAAATATCAATGAAAAAGCTTAAAACAGTAAAAAAATATGATTAAATTATTTTTATTTTTAAATAAATAATTTTTCCCCAAAACTTTAATGCTATGCTATGCTAACGTTTATTAAAATTACTGCAGCATGAAACAATAGATACACATAAAGCACAATGGAAAAATTCCCTACTGTCTTGGTGTATTATACTTTACTCCTTTAAAAGAAAGTTAAAAGAAACATCCTGCTTTTGTATGTTATCCACCACGACTCTCCCCAGACCGGTTTTGCCTGCCTTACAGGAACTTGTTAATAAGGCTGTAACGAGTTTTTCCATTTTACTTTATAACATACCTAGCCACTCCGCTAAAATGGTGGCTCAAATTTGCTGAATTCTGCGATTTCAGTAGGGCATCAACGGCAGGATTAATATCCTACCGCTAGACAACGATGTTTGTTTATTATGAACAGGCTTGGTTTTTATGTTATTTACCACGACTCGTTACAGCCTCATTGACAAGTTGCTGTAAGGCAAGCGAAACCGGTCTGGGGCGAGAGTCGTGGTGGATAATATAGAAAAGGAGGATGTTTTCTCGTAAGTGTCTTTAAAGGGAGTAAAATACTTTGTATAATAATTACAAGTATTATAATGCCCATAAGATTTTTAATATCTTTCGGCTGTGCACTAGCAAGTCTAAAGGTAAATTTTTGCTTCTGTACCTCCAACAAAAGTTAGGTCACTTAGGACATTGCTTATTTTAACTTTTATTCCTAAAATCATCTAGGATTAGCTAACACACCCTGTGTAAATTACTGGTATAGATATCTTTCAAAGCAAAATAAATAAATTATGGACATAAACACAATCATTAACCACAAATGATATTGTTGAGTAGACTGGCAAAAACGTAATTGTTAAATCATTTATTACTTAAGTGGTTAACAATAATTGTTAAGGAAAATTCAGGTAGAAAAAACAATTAAGGTAACTTAGGGGTACATGATACCTTAACGAGTCATACTAAATTTAGTGTCAAAAAATGTGCTTATTCTTTTCATTTTCGTAAATAAATTCCTAAATTACATAAAATGTGTTGCAAGAGAGGACGAGAATCTACCTCAAGCCAGACGGTAGTAGATTCTATTTACAAGAAAAAACCGAATGTGCATTCTGAAGTAAATCAAAACAATGCACCCTCTAACTTTTTTTTGTAAAAATAAAAATATAAATCTAATCTTTTTTTTCTAGGTAACTTAAACACCTTGTTCTCTATATTTTATAAGAACTACTTTCCCATAGATAAGCACAGTTAAAAATGCGAATGAGAAGGGATTTTCGCACATCTGCTAACAAGATAAAAACTGTTTAATATCAAATGTAATATTTCAACAAAGGCATCTCCAATGGGTTGCCGAAAAAAAACATGATCTATATGATTATCTTTAAAATGATATATACGATTTTCAACTTACCCTATGTAGTGTCAATTTTTCGTTGTCTACATGATAGTACAAGGTAGATAAATAATATCACATATTTTTTTCTTAAATTTTTAAGTAAAATTTTTAAATATCATATATTTAAAAGTTGTTATAATTTATTGGGCTCTTTAATTTTTAAAAATACATATTTTATTAATTTTTATGTAAAAAGTAGGTGTTGACATTACACAGGGTGTGTAAAAATTTTGGGTTAATTTTTTTAAATTAAATATAGCCTAACCCTAATTTTTAGGCAGAGCATTCGCGATACTTTTACTCAGAAACTTACTTCTATTTACTTTTTGTATAAAGCTCTACGTATCGAGTATCCTGAACAAATGCAGAAAGAAAGCTTTTTAAGGCTTTCAAATGTTTGATATTGTATCCTATTTGATTTGGTGAACAATAGTGTGTTCCTTTAGAGGTTGTAAAAGGATTCCAGTTTCTTTAGAATTTTTAACACGTAAGTTTTATCACGATGTAACTTTAAAGAAAAAAAAAGTGTTTTTTTTACATATTCATTCTGTATATTGTTAAATCTTATCTAGTGCCACGTTACCAAAACAAATACAGTGCTTCTCTGAAGTCAGGATCCAGCTCCTAAATTTTGAATTATTCAGTATTTTTTAATAAAAATTTAAGGACTTTAGTATGACAACAAAAACAAAATTTTAGGCAAGAAATGAGAGATATGAATGTCAAATTGAGAGTTTAGCACCATTAAAAAAAAACAAATTAAATGGAAAGGGTGGTCTTGTGGCACATCAATTTAATGCTTTAAATGAGTATTTCATAATCCTAGAATATAAAGTTAATACCTTTACCTACTACAAAATGGCGGTATTTTGAAAATTACCTGAATACCTGATTTTGCTGGCTATATTTCTGAAACTAATAAGGTTAGATATACTTAATGTAACATTTTCTTAAAGCTCTTTTAAAGATATATTTATTGGTGATAATAATGATAATATACAAGATGGGACAAAATGTACATATTTTTTTAAGGTCACACTCTGTATGTTCTATCACTATTAGAAAGATATTTAAAAAACCTTTAAAAAAGAATCACATTAAGTATATTATTTTTGTTAGTTTCGAAAATAAAGCCATACCAATCAAGTATTTAGCTATTTTTAAAAGGACCACCATTTTGTAGTAGGTAAAGGTATTCACTTTATTTTTTAGGGTTATAAAGTACTCGTCACGAACTTTAAAACGGTGTGCCACAAGACCGGCCTTTCCATTTATTTATTTATTTTTTAATCTTTCATTTCTTGCCTAAAATTTGGTTTATGTTGTCTTACTAAAGTTCTAAAATTTTAATGAATAAATACTAACCAATGCTGATCTTTAAGAGCTTAAATCATTAGGTATAATAGCTTAGTGACTTAAAGGTCCGATACTTCGGTTTTGAGTAGAAGCAAATGCTTTATACAGTGAATAAAGTATGTCAACATTAGTAGATTTTTGAACAGACCCACCTCAAAAGTCCTGCTGGCACCCCCACCCCCTCAAAGTTGGTTAAGGGATTGATATAGTTTTTTCTAATATCTTCTAAACGGTAAATGATAAAAAACTGATTTTAGTGTCGTTAGATAGAGCACAAAATTCTGCAAAATAGTAATAATTAAAATTGTATTTTTGTTTATTACGTAAGAATTTTGTTGTAGAGTCTTACCAAAAAACAAAAATATTATTTTTAATATTACTATTATGCGCAATAAGGTAATATTACCAATTAATATAACTAAAGTGAGAAATATTCTGAAAAAATAAAATAAAAGTATGACATTAAAAATTTCTATTTTTAACTACCTACTATAGCTGGTGTAGTGCTACTTTTGTACGCCACTGGTAGCTTTAATTTAAAAGAAAATATTATAGTGTTATACACCATTCGATAGGGAAAACTTTGGCCTTAATTTTTTGTGTCTTATATTTTTTTGTTTGGTAGACGGTTTGGAAGATATATCGTAAAAATGCCTCGTGGATGCTCCCCTCCAACTTTTTCTATATTGGAGATTCTTACGTAATAAACAAAAATGCAATTTTAATTATTACTATTTTGCAGAATTTTGTGCTCTATCTAACGACACTAAAATCAGTTTTTATCATTTACCGTTTAGAAGATATTAGAAAAAAACTATATCAATCCCTTAACCAACTTTGAGGGGGGTGGGGGTACCAGCAGGACTTTTGAGGTGGGTCTGTTTAAAAATCTACTAATGTTGACATACTTTATTCACTGTATAAAGCATTTGCTTCTACTCAAAAACCGAAGTATCGGGCCATTTTGAACAATAAGTCACTAAGCTATAATTTAATAAGAAATGTTTCTCGAAATTATAATTATTTTTATAATATACATTAATTTCTTGATTTCTGTGTAAAAAAATAAGATATATTTCCTTGTATGGTCTACCTATATGGACTATAACAAAGTAGGTAATGCATTTTTAGTGTTTAGTACCCATATAACATTTTTTGCCGGCAAGGCATTTGCAAAAAGGTATCAAAAAGACATCAAAATGGGCAACTGGCCGTTATTGGGCCACGTGTTGCAGAAAATGTGATAGCATCCATCATTAATAAGTTACGATGAAAAAATGCGTTTAGGATGATGGCGTCCATCATTAATATGTTATGCTGAAAAAGATGATGGCATCCATCATTAAAAAGGTTTTGAACAAAATATGCCTTTTAGATGATGGCATTACAATATTTTTTCTAATGACATTCAAATGCATTTTTACCGTCCAAGGAACTAAAATGTACATAAATAATGCACATGCATAATGTGTGTTTATGTACAGGGTGTCCCATGTAAAATTAAATACTATAGTTTTGGAAAAACCATGAGAGATACAAGAAAAAGTTAAATGCTGAAGTTGTTCTGTAAAATGTATTTTTTTAGTATTTTTATTGTATCTCTTATAGTTTTTCCAAAATTAGTATTTAATTTTATATGGGACACCCTGTACATAAACACACCTTATGCATGTGCATTATTTATGCACATTTTAGTTCCCTGGATGGTAAAAATGCATTTTATTGTCATTAGGAAAAAATACTGTAATGCCATCATCTAAAAGGCATATTTTTGCCAAAACCTTTTTACTGATGGATGCCATCATCCTAAGTGCATTTTTTCAGCATAACTTATTAATGATGGATGCCATCATCCTAAACGCATTTTTTTATCATAACTCATTAATGATGGATGTCATCACATTTCGTGCAACACGTGGCCCAATAACGGCCAGTTGCCCATTTTGATGTCTTTTGATACCTTTTGCCAATGCCTTGCCAGCAAAAATGTTATATGCGTAGATCCTTTTTTAGAACTCAAAGACCAGCTAATTTAAATTTTCTACCTAACTTTTAAAACGTAGTGAACTGTCTGATCTGTTTTTTTGATAATTACTTAACAATTGAAGTGAACTGTGCTTTCTTATGACCTCTCGCAAAGTGTTTTAGTCTAAGATCCAAATAGAAAGCGACCATCTGTTTACCAGATAAAAACTGTTTTTATATCAAATTTAAACAATGGTGTCGGCATAGGGTTATGGTCAAGCTTATTATTAATTTTTAAAAAAACTTAAAATTTTACTTTGTATAATGTCAGTTTTAACTTTCTAATTTTTAATTCTACATGACAGTGATAATATATATATTTTTCTTTTTAATTTTTAAAATAAAGTAGTGGAATTTCTTTAAAATTATAAACTGTAAAAATATATTAAAATTTTTACATTATTACATTCTGTATTATTAAAAATGCACATTTTATTAACAAGCATTACATAGTATTTGAAAACAGTACGGTTTGCCATTTCACAAGGTGTTTTAAAAACTTTAAGGTTAATTTTTAATCATAAATATAACCTTAATTATAAGTTTTTAGCCGACCCATGTGCAATACATTTATTTACATACTGTAGTTGATAGAAAATAGTTTTCATTGAGTAAACACATGAATGAAGGTCGCTTCCTAATCGGGTGTGGTACTTTTTTGTAGTGATGGGATAATTCAAATTAAAAATAATCGATAATCCGATTATGCAGATTTAATTTAAATTACAAAAAATAACCTGATTTCACAAATACTTTGATTCCACTGATAATTTGAATAACGAAATAATTTGAATTACAAAAAACAACCTGATTACTCAGATAATCGGAGTTACGAAAAATAACCAAATAACCTGATTCCATAGATGAAGAATTTGCTCTTTAAATTTTTTGTAGCAAAACGAAAAAAAAATACAATTATTAAGAATTTGAATTATATTTCGATTATTGAATTTATTTATAACCTGATAATCCGATTATTGAAATAATGCGATTATGCCCATCACTACTTTTTTGATGTCTATGTATTTAGTACCTACAGACGAAATTGTTAGCATTTGTTTGATTCTAGAAATAAACTTTTAGGTCATATTTAAACCCCTCTGATACATTATTATAAAAAAACAACTAGTTTTTTTATAACATATAAATCATTATAAACAAACATACTAATGCTAACAAAGTCTACTCTTAGAAATATTTTATTGCTGTTAAATATACTTTTAATGTAATAGAAATTCTTACCCTATTTTAATCACATATAATTTATTAGGTATAAAAACTGCATATCTAAGTTTAGATCACAAGTTTTCCCTTCTAAAAATCCAAAAATTATCCATTTTCATTTGGAAGAGCATAGCGATGACATAAAGAGTTATCTTTATCATTAATATTCTCGAATACTTAATATTCTGCCCTTAAAAAATTACTACAAAAGGGTGAAAATAGATAAGCTTTTGTACGAGGGGTAATCGGAAAATTCAGTTAATACAATGTGGGCCAAAAGTAGGTAACCCATTTATTTTTCAAATATTGTATTTAATAATTTTAGTATAATATATTTTTGAAACAATAAAAAAGTATATTTCTTGAAAATTTATGTGTGAAAAATATAGTGTCGGAAATGACCGGCTTCTTCTTCTTCACACGGCCTTGCTCTAACCACTACATTTTTCATCACTATCGCCAACGTTTCTATTGGTATTGCCGGAATTTTGTTTCTAATATTGACTTTCAGTATTTTAAGTATCCATGGTTTATTTTTGTATACTCTTTCTTTTAGGTAGCCCCAAAGAAAGAAATCGGGCACCGTTAAGTCGGGCGATCTGGAAGGCCAATTAATTTGATCGTCTTCTGGTTGAAGTTGAGTGATCATCATTGACACTCTCTCTTAATCGCTCGATATTCTTTTATTTCTGAACACCTGTTTTAGAGCGATCAGGCTAGTTTTCCAGTGCCAAAAATTTTTGTGCGTCACGCTCCAGGGCTTGAAGCTCTTGAACTGCTCAAAAAGAGAGTCACTGGAACGCATTCTTAGACAAGGAATGAAAGATACTTTAAGAAATTTTAAAATTTCGTTGTTTTTAACCTTTCTTGGCTTTATAGTAATAATTTCTTTTAAATATCTAATTCCATTTTAAATAAATAATTTTAAAAAATCCATCCTTAACCATAAAAAACATGTGTGAAGCACAGAAACCAAAAGAGGGTTGGTGCATGAGGGGCAAGGGGAAAGAAAAACGGAGTAGCTCAGGTGCATAACACTTTCCGTCACTGGAACGCCATAAAGTAGAACGAAATGCTCCTCAGCTACTCGGAAGCGCTCTATTTGCGTCACTGGAAAGCCACTCTTGTTTCTCCAAACTTAGCGACAATAGCATGAACAGTTTTTTAGTTAGCGCATCCCTGGTATTAAAATGTGCACGGTATCGACGCTGCGTTGAAAATTATTGATTGGTGATTTAGAAAATAAAATTCGAAAAATTTTGCGCGTTGGGGAACTAATAGGTGGTTCATTATGAATTTCCCAAGTTTTTTTACAATCCTAAGACAAAATTCAAACAATTTAAAAAGATAGGACAAAAAGGGAAACCCTTAAAAAATGGGTTACCTACTTTTGCCCAATCTGTATATAGTGTTACAGAATGTTATTTATGGGCTGATTTTACAGCAAAAAAAAGAAAAGTTTATAAAAACTTGGATCAGTCCACAAATTTTTCGTCTTTAAGATACAGGGTGTTAAATTTTTCAAAAAGCTGAAAAATTTCGTAAACACTTTTAACCACTATTTTTACATCATTTCTAATAAAAAATTATAAAACCTAATTTTAAAAACAGAAGATTTCTGCAATGCTTCTTTTGTGGTCGAAAATGGGCAATTAAGTGAATTGTATTTTTTCACTTGAACTAAATAAGGTAAAAAAAAAAAACATTAAAGCCGTATTTTTATTTTACACACATTTACTTAATTAGTGGTTTACCGTTTTTTAGTTTGGAAATCCTAGGTCCGCCCCTGGAAGTCTTAACATTTTGGTTAAATGAGTTATTTCAAAAATATTGTAATATTTATGAAAATAATATAAGTTTTCTTACGTAAATTATAGTATCATAAATCTGCACTGGTCAAAATTTATGTTTAAAAATTATTATGATAAATTCTTAACATACCTTAGTTAAATCTCAAAAATTGTAATTTGTTTTATTTTTATATTTACCACGCAGGCTCATCTTAAAAAAGTTTGCTAATATTTTTTTCTTTTTTGTTTTTTCGCTAGACGATAATTCTAAAATTTAACCAAAAACAGTAATTTCAATATTTATTTTTTTCGGCATTTAAGAAAACACGTCCAAAATTAGAACAAATAATTTTCTGAACCAAAAAGGTTTTTCGAAAGAAACAATAACAATTTCAAGGTCATGAAATAAACGTTCAAGGTCGAGTACGTGTTGAATCATCAAATAACCGAGTTTAACTTTGTATATAGTATACACGAAGTTACCCAAGAAAGGGGATCAAAAGACAATGGAAAAAAAGAAGAAAGAATTATAGGAATTAGGTAGTAGAAGTGAAGTTAAATAAAGAGTTTAAGCTCTAGTTAAGGCCGTACGGGATACCCCGGCGGGGTATGCCCGTACCAAATTTAGTTAGTTGCTGTAGAATATTTTTAAGTACCGAAATAGTCTAATTGTTAAATGCCGAAATAGTTTTTTTGGTTCATCGGCTCAATGTACAGAAGAAATAGTTCCATATGGTTTATTAGTTCCAGTGATGTAAAGTGGCCCTATATACAAAAGTTCACGTCACAAGATG
This sequence comes from Listronotus bonariensis, assembly GCA_014170235.1. Taxonomy (NCBI): domain Eukaryota; kingdom Metazoa; phylum Arthropoda; class Insecta; order Coleoptera; family Curculionidae; genus Listronotus; species Listronotus bonariensis. The sequence goes on along the minus strand of JACEGR010012614.1, from coordinate 1,752 downwards.
CCAAGCTGAAAAAGTCTTTCAAAAACTTTACTTAAACTTTTTCATTTACCTCGTAGAAAGTCCGAATAATTTGACACTTTCCCTTCTTAATAGGGTAGTTTCGGCGTTGTTTATAGACTTCGATGTCACGTGCCGATAAGAAAGGCATTCTCTTCATTTTTTATTAATTAAAAACGATATTTTGTACCTTAATATACCGCCACTCCTTGCTACTAATTACTTTGACACTGGCTTTGAGGGTGTGCCCATAGGGGATTGGAGGAGGATAGTAATCGGGCGTATAAAGTTTCAAGATAGGAAAAGCCAACCAAATAAAAAAATATATATATAAAGCATTTTTAACTTCAGTACAAATATTTTAAGAACGTTGAGGTTAAAATAGGAGACCTTTTTCTATAAACATATGTCCCTAAATGCAGGGCCGTGCCTACCGGGTGATGCAGGTGGTATAACGCACCAGGACGCAACGCTGCAGGGGCGTAAAAATCTGGAGTAAAGGGCGAAGATTTGGAAAAACATATTGATTAAAGGATGTTTGTTCTTTAGAAAGTAAGGGCCTTTTTTTGGCTTTCAAAAATTTTTAAACTATTTTTCGCACATATTTTTAACATACAAGGTGGCACAAAATTTGCAACCCATTTTTTTCTGAGTACTAGGATATTTTCCCCCTTTCTCCCCGCAGAGAAAATCTAAGATTTAAAAGCATTTTAAAACTTTTCTCTGCGGGTGGGGAAAGAACCCAATAACAAAAAAAACTGTTTGTTGCAAATTTATGTGCCACCTTGTATGTTTACAACATGTACAGATTTACTTTCACCATTGAATTCGTTTCAAAAATTGAAATCGAGATTGCGATATTTGTTCTATCTCTTTTAGTTTTCGTGATAGCTAAAAATAGAAAATATGATTTCTTAGCCAATTTTAATAAAAAAGTTTTTAATAACATATGTCCTTAACCTTTTAACTTTTAAGCTACAAGGTGTAAGAGCTTTTAGAAAAATATCCTATGCTTTTCATAACATGAAAAAATATGGTACCCCATCGCTTTTTTCAAAAATAAGAATTATTTTTAAAATTCCCATTTATTTTGCACAAATTTGACCGCTTAACCTTTTTTTGTCCGATGCACCGATTTCGCGTAAAAAAATAAAAACCGTTTTTGATTTATGTTCGGTACAGCGAAATTATCGGAAACTAGTAGGCTAGTGTCCTATTTTTAGTTTTTTTTTAATAAGAAAACGGTGCATCGGGAAAAAAGTTAAATAATTGAATTCGTTGGAAAATAAATAAAGATTAAAATAATTATTTTTATTTTTGATAAAAGCAGTGTCGTAACATATGTTTTTTTGGAAATTTTTTTAAATGGAAATATTTAAAAATCTTCTACTTTAAAAAATTCTTATTGGTGCTTACTAGGTGAGTGCTAAATTTCATGAAAATATCTCGAACAGTTTTAAAGTTATGAATACGATTTAAAAAAAATACATTTACAGGTAGCTCAAAAGTTAAGAGGTTTAGAAAATATGTTAATGTAAACTTTTTTCCTAAAATAGGCTAAGAAATTTTATCCTGTATTTTTGACCATCAATTAAATTACACCCTGTATAGTAGTATAAACGTTTATACAACAAACGACCCCTTAATTTAAACAAGAAATCACCTTCTAAAAGTTTTTGCTCGTTTCGTGAAACACCCTGTATAAAATATATATTTTTTTGTATTTAAACATAAAACCTTTTAAAATTAAAATAA
>JACEGR010012613.1:0-11081 GCA_014170235.1 Listronotus bonariensis | reverse complement strand
TTTTTAACACGCTTTTATTAACTTGGGTTGTAACTATTCATAATCATCCATCTGGCTATGTAACGGAATCTTTGAGCCTAATTTTAACCAACTTCCAGCTATTCGATTTCTTTGAAACTTTGCACACGTATTAAGGAAACGATGACAGATGCAATAATCTGCAAACAGTATCCCGTTATCTTTTTGGATCGCCAGGAAAAAAATTCCATTATATTATAAAAACAACACCTAGGATGCCATCTGTTGGCAACATTTCAAACTTTGCTATTAAATGAAGAAGAAATTTTTAGTTTTTACACAATTTGGTTAGTTGCACCATTGGTGTTCAATTTTATGAACAATAAAAATTAATAAGTTCTTTACACAATTGGGTTAGTTGCACCATTGGTGTTCAATTTTTATGAACAATAACAGTTAATAAATGCCGTTAACACGCTTTTTTATTAACTTGGGTTGTAACTATCTGGCTATGTAACGGAATCTTTGAGCCTAATTTTAACCAACTTCCAGCTATTCGATTTCTTTGAAACTTTGCACACGTATTAAGGAAAACATGACAATGCAATAATCTGCAAACAGTATCCCGTTATCTTTTTTGATCGCCAGGAAAAAAATTCCATTATATTATAAAAACAACACCTAGGTTGCCATCTGTTGGCAACATTTCAAACTTTGCTATTAAATGAAGAAGAAATTTTTTAGTGGGTTGCAATATATTGGCAACGGTCCAAACATTGCCTGATTGCCATCTGTTGGCAAAATTTCAAACTTTGCTACTTAATGAAGAAGAAATTTTTAGTGAGTTGCAATCTGTTGGAAAATTTTAAAATTTGCCACTCTTGTTCATTAAAAATTTTTTTCGCCATTTTGTCAAGAGTAGCAGAAACTAAAAATGAAAAATAATTAATAGTTTAAAAACTAAAAACACGCTTTTATATGCAACCGAACTAAAAATTAGAAAATAATTTTTCATTAAAAAATATTGTCATTTCATAGTAAAAAGCGTGGGGTGATAAATATATTAAATGTTATAATTATTATATTTGCAAATATCTATGATGGAAAAGTTATGAAAAAATAGTAAAATGCACCCCACGCTTTTTACTATGAAATGACAATATTTTTTTTTAATGAAAAATTATTTTCTAATTTTTAGTTCGGTTGCATATAAAAGCTTTATTTTTGCTTATTTTTCATATTTGTAGTTATAACTCGCTTTGTATACTACCAATTAGCGTAAAATTGTTTATATTTCTTAGCTTTGTACCATGCGACCAGTTTTCCCTAAAGGACGTTTAAAAACTTTTAGTTTCGTTTGTCCTCTCGTAACAACTATACTGGGACACACTGTATATATACAAATTATCGTATTTATGCATATTTAAAGCACCTTATGCGGGCCTTGGGTAATAAGTGTGGGTAATGGCAGGGGTAATAAGCCATACTACCTGTTTAAAAGTCACAATAATAAGGTATAGATTTTTTAACTGTTGTAGAAAACAAAATTAACTTACTTTTTGGCATTGTTGGTCCATAGCAATAATTTTCCAAGGTTTGTCACTGTTTTTTCCTATTAAAATATGTATTCAAAAGTGCTAAGTTAAAATAAAATTTAAATGGAAATGGGATTTTATTTTATTCTTTTTTAATTAAGCATATGGCAGCAAATGAACGTGAACAAATGCATTTTGCTTAAGGACAAATCTATCTGCTTTCGATAAAGATGTAACCGACTAAAGTGAATGTTAGAGTTCGGTGGACGATATTTTATCTATGGTTAACGCCGCCCGGAGCTCTTTTAAAACTGTGGTAAATGGTTTTTTGCAGGTTCTAATTTATTTCATTTTCTACATGTATTATTATCGGTAGGGCGGGATGGGCTTTATTATAAATTAAATCCAAATAAATGGATATTTATACTAAGTTAATTATTTTTATTATAAAAACCGCTTAAATTATAAGTACCTCTTGAGTTTCGTTATTACTTACCAATAAATAATGTAATAAGAATAATTACATATACTATTATTATTAGCAAAACGCTGTCCTTAATAAAAATTTATACAGCGTGTCTACTTAAGTTCGCACCATATAAAAAACTTTTTTATTATTCATTTTACGAAAAAAAGGTTATTTTTATTAAAAGCTCTGCATGGTCTAAAACCCCAAAATGCAATCAGATATTAATTTTTGGCAGTGGTATATTCCTTTAAATAGTTTTTTTCCAATTGCAATAGTAACGTCAATATATATTTTTTTATATTTGCTTTATCAAAAAACTAAAATAAAATGATTTAACTAACCAGAACTAACCCCCAATGTGACAGTTTCTGTCAAAAATGCACACATTAAATCAAAAGAGAATCGTGTTACCCCGTATAGTTCCGACTTACTAAAAAGTACCTTATCTATAAATAGAAGCATTAGTATAAGTTAGTTTAGTTGCCTAAAAATTAATATCATTTATTAGTTACATTAATGACATCTACAAATCTTAATTTCTTTATTCTTTTTCATCACAAATTTTGTATAAAGTCGTTGTTACTCCCGGAACCATAAAATGTCACTTAGTCAGTTTTACTATTAAACCTACTTTATTAGCCCATAGAATTTAAGACATAAACTTTTCACATACCATGCCTAAATGTTTTTTACTAGTGAGCTCTAAAACATAAGAAAACAAAAATTTTATAATAAAATAACTGAAAAGTGTTTATTTTTTAATAAAATTAAGGACATAATACATACATTTTATTTGTTTAAAAACATTAAAATTAGGTAATTATTATGTTGACAAAGTTAAACAAATGCCAGAAAATGTTAAACAATAATTATTTTGCAAATGCAAAATTAAGCAAGTTGACACATATTTATATAAATTATAATTTTCATAACCTTTATAATAGGATAAAATCGACATAAATATACTTTTTTAAGTAATATGATAATTTATCATTATGTCTGCAAATTTTTGTTAAAAATTAAGAGACTAATTTTGTTATAAAAGTAAATGCAATTATGCTTTTACTAATAAAAAGACAGCAAGAATTATTTAGAAATTCAGTGCTTACCATTTTTCTAAAATATTTACCTTAAACCCCTTATGAACGACACTCCTTGTATGCCAAAAAATTATTTTTGGAGCATAGGAGGCATCCTAAATAAAAAAAATATCTATCTATAAATTAGTAGAAAAGTTTAAATTAAAAAAAAAAAAAAAGAGTTGCGGACTTTTATTGTCTTTATTACATTTATTCACACAACGTTTCGAGCAGTACAATCTCTGTCCGTTTTCAAGTATAAACTTGAACTCGAACTGCACATTTAAAAATTCTTGAAAAAATTGATTTTCAAAATCGCAAGTGGACCTTAAAGACATTTATTTGATTTTTATAACTACTGCTACAAACTTTAAAATCTTTCGTAAAAAAGTTAACATCTGATACTAAAAGTTTATATCTGAATATTATCTCTTTTATTAATTATACGTCATAAGGAGAAAGTTTGTCAGAAAATGAGTGATTGCCTTCAGGTGACATAAACCAATAATTGTGTAAAGCTATTAGATACGATTGGAAATGATTAATAGTTTTGTTTGATTTCTCAATAAACGGGTGGACGCAGTTGAGAACGGAAAAATTAGAATTTTCGTTTAAGCCGACCTTGATTTGGCAAAATCAAAAAAAAATATATGTTTAATTCTAAGATCGAACTTTGCAAATTAAGCAAACAAAACATGTAAAATGTTTATATTGTTTATACAATATGTTAAAGGCAGTTTCTTTATCTAAAATTTAAAATAAAACCTTAAACAGAGTGTTTCCTACTTGCGGTAAGAAAATTAAAGGGCGTATTTCCAATCCCATTTTTATATAAAAAAGCTTCTATAAACATGGGTCCTCCGTTCTTAAGATACAGTGGATCAAACTTTCAAAATATTCCAAAAATTTCTTAAACACTTTGTTTAATAAAATTTTATAAACTAGATATAAACGTTACTAAATTAGGTATTTGTTGTTGTTTTACATTATTGCATAGGAAATAATAACACCTAATTTCTAAAAGAAAAAAATGTCCTAATGTTTTTTGTTTGGTCCAGGAATATGCAGTTTAACGGATTTTTTCTGAAAACTAAGCAAGCCACGAAAACATATTAGAAAACAAAAAAGTTGTATTTTTAGACGTTTTACCCGAAAAAATATAAAAGTTGCAAAGGTTAGTGGCGTACATTTTTTTTTCGATAATATTAGCTGAGATGAGTCCCAGGCCGCAACTAGTCTCCACTAGATAAAATAAATTTAGTCTTAATTAACTTTTATTTCAACAAATACCAAAGTAAATTTTATTAAAATCGGATAGGGGCATATTTATTAAAAACGCGATTTTCTTCTTAAAGTTTAACACCCTGTATCGCATAAACAAAGCATTTTAGGACCAACATTTATATAATTTTTTTGTGTGAAGAAACGTCTTATAATTCAATGGACCTGGGTGCACACACCAAAAAACATGACTTATGCAGGTTACCTCGCGTGTTCCATTTATGGCTTGAAGTGCAAGCGAGAGCACGGAAAGAGCGACAATGTCCGTGTTCGGCAGCGTTCACATCTGTTTCTCTCCTACTTGGTGAGCGTACAGTTAAACTTAAATCTTTCAAATGGAAAAATAGTTGTACATGCACATTTTAAAAATGCCATTTTATAAATCCTATTTGAGCTGTTTATGATATAAAATTACTTTAAAAAGGAAATACTGAATATGCATGTCCTTATTTTTAAAAGTCTTTTTAAACTTAAACGACACAAAACTGACACATGTCAAATAAAGTTTTAGAGTTTATAAAAACAAAATAGGTAAATAAAAATTAGTAACAAGGACTTACAATTTACAATACAAATAAAATTATCATAATTTAAAATAGCTTTTACTAAACTACATAAACGTTAATTATAAAAATATTTTTTTTAAAATTTTACCATTGTTAGTCATACTCATGTTACATATCTTTAAACTATTTTTTGGGGCTAAATGGAAAAACCACAAAATTAAAAATAATGTCCAAAACAACGTTATTTATTAGTTGAAGGACAGTTTTAATACAACGTTGAAAAGCTTGTAAAAGGGGTTTTTAATGTCAATTATGGCTATGCTTCATATTTTGAAAAGATTATGTCAGCTTAAAAACAACAAAAATAACTATCTACGAATTTAATTTTTGGTAACGTGATAAAAATAAAATTTTAGATAATCCGTATTATAAAAAGACGAAGAGATCCTATTAACATGGGTCCACAAATTCCTTCTTTTAAAGATACATGATGAAAACAATAAAAAGACAAGATACAGAAGCTAATTTGCAAAAAAAAACTGACAAAGCTAATTTTTAACTTGTTCAACATAAAGACAGCATAAAAATTGCACAAACAATTTTTTACAAATATTTGTATAAATGCCGCTCAAAATGCCATTGGACTTAATAAATTTAATTAGCGTAGTGCCTAATGCCCATTTATGCTATAAATATCACCGCAAATTATAATGTAAAATATGGTGAATGATATTCAAAATGTTTAGCATAAACCAATTATTTTTAAAGTTAATCGCTTGTATCTCAACCAACCAAAATTACATTAATGAATTGTCTCTAAAATTACTGATTTAACTTTGACAACACCCTGCATCTGATTTTTACATTTTTAGATATAAAATCTCTCTATAAATCTTAAACACAATATTAAGTAACACTTTTAAGAATTGTAGTCCCTTTAGTTATTTAACAACCCACTCCATTCCAAAGTTAAAATAAAATTAAAAAGCTGCGCTGACTGTGCGGATTCGGATATCAACTTTTATTTTTTGACTGTGGAAGGGAGAAGTGCCATCTGAATGCATTAAAAGTATCCATCGGAAAGGAGCAGCCTTAATGTGACTAACCAGTAAAGATAACTTTTAAAAACCGCGCCGCCATCAATTCAAATTCAAATCAGTATCAACGTTATTTTGCGAATTTAAACAAAATATTATTTAGCTTTTCACCAGAATAAAATTAAAAAGTTTATTTAACATTTTAAGAAAATTTAAACTGTTATACAATATGAAGAACTATTCTGCTCTTACACAATATAATAAAAGATATTATTTCTTTAAAGGAAATACAATAACGAAATATTTAATATTAGGTTACTTACAATGCAAAGGTTTTAATCTATAAACAAAGGTTCATTAGCACTCGGTTAAAATTATTTTAATCAATAAAATAAGAATCTTAACAATACGCCAGACGAGAACTGGGGCCCTATTCCACTGTTCATAAGCGCCTTTTTGTTTGCGTTTTATTAGTTTTTTCTTTATTTTCTCTAGGCTCTTATGAAAACAAAAAGGTCTTCGTTCGTGCATAGCCACCTTCACAAATTGGCGGACAACACCGCATTAAAATTTAAAATATGACAGATTTGTCAAAGTCAAGCGTACTTTTTATCTTATGCAAACTCATAAATAGTAAAATTTGATACTCAATTTTGATTTTATTACTAAAGTTAAAACTTATTTAAAAGAATCCACTGATCTTTGCGGTGTAAACTAGGCTATCAGTCAGTAGGTAGCTAACCCCCAATACACCAAAGCATTCATTTCAGGTTAGAAAATTTTATTATTCCCATTTTATGAAAAATATTAAATTTGTTGAAAATGATGTTTTCCACTGTAAACAACGTGTTAAAAATGCTTTGGTTTATTACCTATTAGTAGTTTTCTTTATCTAAATATGAGGCATCAAGTAAGGTAGAAAAAAGGTGAGTTTAAATATCGTATATTTATATTTTGTTTTCCTTTAAAATTTTTGATATTTTTAGCTTCTAACAGAGATTGCAAGAAACATCTAGTCATTTAATGACACGGCAACTAACCCAGGAAACCCATGAAATGCATCAAAACTCAAGACCATGTTTAGATAACAGACAAAGAAGGTCCTACAAAAATACCCCATAAAATTTTGCCTAAACAATGTGTTGCTACACTGATTAATAACTTGCCTATTGTTAATTTTAAAATGAGTGCACTTGAATATGGAAAGGTATTATTTCATTGCTGTTTTAAATGGAAGAACAAAAGCAACTGTGAGTAAAATTTGCATTTAAAGTATACTAATATTTTCATAAAATTATTACAATTATACATGAGATACCGTTCCAGTTTCTTTAAAAGACATTTACCTTTACTTTTTGTATTCGTGTCTCTTCTTGCTCTTACCAGTTCATAGCTCGAAAACCCTTACGTAACTAAACCTCACCTAAACCAATGATCTTTACACAGGAGCAATATTCTCTTTTACTTAATGGCTTTTAATCTTTCTTTTATAATTTATATACTCTTCAATGTCCTAAGTTAACCCCGCTAATGCTAAAAAGTTAAAATAATGCTTCATTAAACACGTATTAATGTTTATAGAAAAACCTACATTTGCTTATTTAAACCTGAAATTTGTATTTTTTTATTTTTAGGGCTACCAGATTGTGAAATTATTTGTACTATATGGAAAACACTAGAAAGTGTCTGATTTCATTGGTTTTTCAAGCTGGTGTATGAATTAAGAAATATATTTTATATAAACTGGGAGTATTTTCAAGAGCTTATCTGCAAAAATATTCTAGTACAAAAACTTAGTGATTATAAAAACAACGTTTATTTGCTAAAATGTACTTTTTTATTGTAAACCTAAGAACTAAAATAAAGACAACAAAATATTATTGATTGATTTTATTATTTTTTACAAATTACAGAAGGTTTATAATTTATGTGTTACACATGTTGGGCATTATTATTTTGATTATCGATCATTTAATATTATTCTTGAACTATTGTGCAATGTTGATGTCTTCTGGCACGGTCCTAAGGGATATTCGTAGTCTTCTAGAATCCTACAAATAAAAATTATTATTAATAAATGAAAAAAAAAAGACAACTAGCAATAAAGGGTTTTGATAATTTACTTTTTGTTTAAAATCATATAAGTATCAAATGTTGTTTACTATCTTTGGGTATTTATATCAACTAATAATTGGTATGTACTAACAATTTACAGTAATTGTCTCCAAAGTGGGAGCAACTACGATTTTGACCAAAATTGGTATACAGGGGTTTTTGGGGCCCTGATCACGAATCCTGAAGAATTTTTAGTCGTAAATATTTCGTTTTTAAAATATCCATCATCAAACTTGAAAATCGAAACATCCTCATTTTCACTATTGTCCCCCTTCTTTTTGCACAAACTCTTGATATAACACTAAATTGGCACATATTTTATTTACCAGCAAAAATCTTTTTAAAACCTCTTTTAATAGGTTTATGACTTTTTTATATTAATTGCAATTTGACGAAAAAACTTGTGAAATAAGTAAAAAACAGGGTTTTAAAAGTTATTTATAAAATATTGTATTCCCATTTAGTGTTATATTAAGAATTTTGTGCAAAATGAGGGGGAATATACAGAAAAATGAGGATACTTTATTTTCAATTTTGATAATGAATATTTCGAAAACGAAATGTTTCCGACTAAAACTTCTTTCGGATTCGTGATCAACGTCCCAAAAACCCCTGTACAGCAAATTATTTGGTCAAAATCGGAGTCGGTCACACTTTCGAGACAATTACCCAATTTGCATAAATAAGACAAATATTTTTATTAAATATTATCTCTTAAAACTAAAAAGAAATTGATCCATAAATGTTTTTTTCTAAATATGAGTTTTACATTTTAGTTTAATACTTACCTTAAGTGATATTTTAATGTAGTTTGCTAATCTCCATTTCCAGTCTTTGTCCTAATCAATAACCCTTTGTCCTAATCTAACATTCAGTACAAGTACCCAACACTCAATAAAGGCTTTCTTTAGAAAGTATAAATAGGGTGATTCACGGTCGATGGTAGGTTAGACGTTTATGGAAAACGGAACGCAGGATTTTTCTGAAAATTTAGCATCTTACATGCTTCTATCGATCTAAAATATTTTTAGCATTGCGACGTTGCCGCTTCTATCAAAAAGTCCTAGAAACTTTATTTTTTAAATGGAACACCCCTATATTAACAAGTTTTTATATTCGCCCTTTTATTATAATACTTTTTTGTTAATATTGCCCTATACCTATCTTTATCGGTTTTCGAGATAAAAAATAATTTGTGTTAAATATGGGCCAAAACATGGCCCTAATTTAACTTTAGTAAACTAGTGCTCTCAATTCATGAAAAGTTAATGTTTTGGTGGTAGTTTGGACAGACACGAAGTATTTAATTTACACCGGGAAATCGACTCCATATCATACAGGGCGTGCTAAAATTACTATTATTTCCGTTATTCTTAAAAGAGGTCAAAAAATCATTTTTTCAAATGAAACCCCTGTATATTACTCAATAAAATAAAAGATGAAGAAGAACACTTTAAGATGACATATCATATCCCTATACCTAAATCATCAAGATTTCTTAATAAAGCCGCTTTTTTGTAAAAAAATATTTTTAGAGAATTTAATTTTAAGTAACCATGGAAATATCAAGCTTATGACAGTTTGGTGACTTTTATAAGTAACTTTTGAAGAGTTATTGACGGTGTTTAAAATAATCTTCCAAAATGAACGCAAATACTAATTATTCAAACGAAGTTCTTATAAAATTATTTATTATACACGGAGAGTGTGATCAAATCATTGCCAGAAGTTGCAAAAATTTAACCAAATGTATCCTGAATTAACACCAATGAACGAAAGGAAGTTTGTACGACTACAAAATAATTCAATTAACATGTGAAAGTACAGAAAATAACATAATTAAGACGAATAAAAATAACAAAATTGTAAACAAAATAACAATTTTTTAAAATAAATGCTGGAAATGTTGTCCATTACATTCTAAACATTTTAAAATGTGCTTTTGTACACGACTCGTGCTTGCTTTTTCAATTTGATGGGGATTCAGATCTTCAATACACCACACTATTCGCCGTCGCAGCTTCTTCTTTAGTAGGCACTGGAGTAATGTACACCCTTCCTTTAAAAACGGCCAAAAAAAAGTCAAGCGGCGTGAGATCGGGTGATCCCGGTGGCCAATCCCATGGCCCCAAGCGCCTAAACCAACGATCGTCAAACATTTCGTAAAGTTCCCTGGAAACTTCCTGGGTGCAATGAGCTGGCAATCCGTTCAGTTGAAACCACGAATTCCTATATTCCTCTAAAGACAAATTATCGACAAAAACGGTAACAGTCTTCCTTAGTATTTTTGGAAGATTATTTTAAAGACTGTCAATAACTGTTTATAAGCTACCTATGAAAGTCACCAAACTGTCATAGGCTTGATATTATCCATGGTTACTTAAAATTAAATTATTTAAAAAATAATTTTTCACAAAAAAGCGGCTTTATTAAGAAAACTTGATGATTTAGGTATAGGGACATGATATGTCATCTTAAAACGGTATCTTTTCCATTTTTTATTTTATTGAGTAATATACAGGGGTTTCATTTGAAAAAATGATATTTTGACCCCTTTTAGGAATAACAGAAATAATAGTAATTTTAGCACGCCCTGTATGATATGGAGTCGATTTCTCGATGTAAATTAAATACATCGTGTCTGTCTAAACTACCACCAAAACATCAACTTTTCGTGAATTGAGCGCACTTATTTACTAAAGTTTAATTAGGGCCATGTTTTGGACCATATTTAACACAAATTATTTTTATCTCGAAAATCGATAGAGATAGGTATAGGGCAATATTAACAAAAAGTATTATAATAAAAGGGCGAATATAAAAACTTGTTAATATAGGGGGTGTTCCATTTAAAAAATAAAGTTTCTAGGACATTTTGATAGAAGCAAATATGCAACGTCGCAATACCGAAAATATTTTAGAACGATAGAACAGGTAAGAAAATGTAAGATGGTAAATTTTCAGAAAAATTCTACGTTCCGTATTCCATAAACGTCTAACCTACCATCGACCGTGAATCACCATGTATATATATATATATATATATATATATATATATATATATATATATATATATATATATATATATATATATATATATA
>JACEGR010012612.1:0-11083 GCA_014170235.1 Listronotus bonariensis | reverse complement strand
GATCGACGAAAGGCGCCACCCTGTACAGTTTTATTTATCCCATTTTAATTGCAACCGTGGGGTATTTTAGTTTTTATTAAAGATAGAATTTTGCGGTTTTTTCAAAACTAAGCTACTTTTTTGTAAAAACGTCATAGCCCTCTTAGTTTCTGAGCTACAGGGTGATTTTGAAAATTTTGCATTTTTAGATACCAGCTGGCTAATAACGTATCAAAAAGTGAAAAATAATTTTAATATAATTTATTCGTAAAATGCAGTGGCTTATTCAGTTTTTTTTATTATTATTGTTTTTAAAATATTTATCAATGTTGGTTTTTCACAAGCTTTAAAAAAATATATACCACTAAAGGTTTATTTTATAAACCAACGAGAAAATTCCAAATTTTCATATTTTAACATTTTGAAGCAGGCCATGCAAAACAAATCAGTTACCAGTTTTCTTATTGACTTGATTTCTGTAGTAGTGCTTACGTCACGACTTAAAATTAGACTTTGCTTTTTAACCATGAAAGGTTTTTCCTTTTGTTATATAAGTAGGTAGCACTTTTTGAGCAAATTCTTTAATTAGTATATGGTTTTAATTAAATAACTTCTTTAATTTATTGTTAGTATATTCTATTTTCAATCAATGCAACACTTTTTTTTCAAACTATGGTTTTTAGTTTTCTAACCCAAAGCAAAAAATTGTTTTATGTTTTTCTGAATCAAAAATAAACCAAATATATTGTGCCAACAATAAATCAAGAAAATTATTTAATTTAAACTATTTTACAAATTAATAATGTTGCTCGTGTAAGTGCAACGTACCTAGATTTATGGAATATGGAAAAACCTAATTAAATAAAATAGCAAAAACCATTTTAAAAATTCGTAACGTAAGCACTACTACAATAATCAGTCAAAGTCAATAAAAAACTGTAAACTGAATTATTTGCATGGCCTACTGCAAAATTTTGAATGTGAATTGTAAATATTGAGAATTTTGTCATTGTTTACATTTTTGATACGTAATCAGCCAACTAAGATACAAAAAGTACCCATAAATTCAAAATTTTTAAAATCGCCATATAACTAAAAAAAAAGGTTGCTATGGTGGATTTGTTTTAGTATATTACATAACAAGTGTGAAAAATGACTAATTTCACACGAGTGGGAATATTGTAGTACGAGGCGTTAGCCGAGTGCGACAAACTCACGAGTGTAAGAAAGTCATTTTCACACGAGTACTGTACACTATTTTTCCTACGACCACAAATTATTCACCAAAAAGTTTGTCTTAACAGAAAAATTAAAAACAATTGAGAACTTTGCAACACTAGGGTGATTTTTACTTTGTAACATTAGTGTGATATGTACTTTTCCTCACTGCTATATTATACTGTTTTGACAATACTTTTACATGGAAAATCACCTACCTAGAAGCATTGTATAACTTTTATTTGGTAAAACGAGTTAATAAAACTAAACATCACATGTAAAATTAGGTAAAAAATATATTTTTTCCTCATATTTTTGAGAAAAATATAAAAAATATGAAAATTGTAAATGCATAACCTAAAGTCTTAAAAGTAAGAAAAAACGACTGCTAAACGTCTGTTATACCATGCAAAATATGGAAAGCATTTGGCAACGTCGGAAGGGTCTGATTCTATTTATGAATGGAAAAAGAAAGTGGATTCATAAAGTGTTAATTATCCTCAGGTTTATTCAAGGGATTAAAAAAGATTTAACTAGTCGTTTGAATACACGAAGACAGAGAGAAAGGAATTTGATCAATAGGAGTTTTTTCTCTGGCGCTTTAGGTCGAACGGTCAAGCGGCAAGGCTGCCTCTATGAAGTGCTTGCTCAAAGGTAGAAGAGAGATTTTTAATTTGATCTACTTACCTGACAACACTGTGCCAACTGAGCGAGCAGTCAGTGAAAGTTGTTTTTTGTGGTTATGACTATTTTTGTTTATGTTTTTATTTTTTCGGAAATTTTATTATTACTCTTTTAATATTGAAAGAAAGCTTATACTGTGTAGTAACTTAACGTTAATAAGATGATTTTCGCTAATTTGGGTTTTACTGTTTAAGGTAAGTAAAACGTTATTTTACTGTCACTATAATAAATATGTCACTTGCAAAACCAATAGCAGTTTTTAGAATGACATCATAATATATATCATACGAGTGTTGTAAAGTACGTTGCAACACTAGTGTGATATAACGCATTTTCTATGCATGAAACCAGTGTCCTATTTGCTATTTTTACAAGTGGTCGTAGGAAAATAACATTTTTGTGTTACAAAATAGTAGCTCAGGTTCGCAAAAACCGAAAGGTTTTATCTTTGATAATATCTGAGATACCCCTCTGTTGCAACCAAAATGGGACACCCTGTACCTACAGGTATTTAAGCGAACTTATTGGGAATACCTGGTATCATTTAAATTCCCATTCTTTCACGCAAATTAAAATACTTAAAACATTTTTTAATTTTTACGCTAGAATCTCTGTGTGGTCTTCCACTTCAACTAAGCAAACAAGATCAACACTCAATAAAATTCTCCCATTTCTTTTTATTTTCGCTTAGGGAATTTTAATAGTAACAAGAGGCAGTTAAAAGGTATCTTCCCGCACTAAGTGCACTTTAAATCTGCTTTCTTACGCGTTGAAAAATCTGTATTTGTTAAGGTATGTAAACGGTATTGCTTTGATTTTCTAGGTAAAAAGAAATAGGCTTGAAATTGTTATTGGCTTAAATTGTATTGAAATGGCAGAAAAATGTCATTGCGTTTCGTTTTAATCACTTTTAAGTGCTCTTTACGTCACAAAGCGTATACCAAAAAAATCGTTTAATGTTTATTTTAACGAAATTTCTTTTAAAATATGTCATTAACTATACTAGAAAATGTGACAATTTTGCTTCAGAGGAAACCATGCTATGTATTTTTTCAGTAAAAGGAAAAATGTGCACCAATAAACTGGTCATCATATTTTCCAGACTTAACACGGGTGTTTTTTTAATCAAAAATGTATTGACGTAATTTGTTCAAGCAAGTAAGGTCTTCAGCAATCCTAAAATAGTACATTGCAATTGCTTAAATATATTTTTTTATTTCTTAGTTTATTACGTTATGATTTTTATTATGAAGTTATTTCATATAACAATTATTCAATTTTACTTTCTTATAGTTATGGATTGGCCCGTGGGTAAAATATTTAATAAAATATTTAAACCTACTAAAATTTTTATTCTTTGTATTAAAAATTTAAAGTCAACTTTAAAACGTAATGTTTTTCTTTAATAATAACACAAACAAAAAATTATAAAAGTTCATAGACAAGAATCGGACATATGTATTCCTATGTATTTTTCGACGCTGAATCCCATTCTAAAGCTAAGCCGGATTTGTGCTCGATAGGTTCGCGGCTAAGTAATATTTTCTGTTTGGGCCAAAAAAATGACCCCTTAGGGGCCAAAAAATCGTCTTTCAGACGTAGCGATCACGACAGTAATAACACAAGTAATAATTTCATGTGCATTTAATTTTTGGACCTTACACTAGGCACAAAAAGTCTATGGCCTGATAAATTTCCTGTTTGGGACCGGAAAAATGGTTTTTAAAACTTAGCATCCACAACTGTGGAATTTTTATGTACTTACCAATTCTAGAACTCCTTCTGTGCTCAAAAAGTTCTTGGCCAGCTTAAATTATCAGTTTGGGGCCGGAAAAATTACCTTTTATGAGCCGGAAAATCGCAGTTTTGACGTCCCAATCACTATATTGTCATTTTTATGTACTCAATTTAAAAGTACAATAAAATGTCATTGTTGTGATTGCTACGTTTGAGTCACGATTTTCTGGTCCCTAAGGGGTATTTTTTCCGGTCCCAAAGAGAAAATATCTCTTGGGCATTAACCTGTCAAGCACAATTTAAGCTAGAGAATTTAAAAGTACATAAAAAATCTCACTGTTGTGATTGCTGCGTCTAAAACATGATTTTCCTGCACCAAGGAGATCATTTTCCTGGTCCCAAACAACGAATTTTAAGAAACCAATAACTTTTCACGCATAGTGCAGGGTTCAGAATTCAAATTTACATGAAAATATCACTGTTGCGATTGCCAAGTCTGAAACACGAATTTCTGACCCAAGGGGTCATTTTTCCGTTTCCAACAGAAACTTTGGCTTCAGAATGAACCCACGACCCCGCATTATCCCGGATACAGTATTTCATGGCATATAGAGGCCCCTGGTGCCAATTTCAGACGTGTGTGAGGGCTATTTCTGAGCTCGGAATCGGATGTAGCGTCAAAAAATACATGGAAATACATAGTTGTGTATAAACTTTTTTTTTGTGGGGCTGTGATATTAGCAAATAACAAGTTCAAGGTTATTTCTCTACACCTAGAAAAAAGAAGTTTTTCCATCGCAAAAAAGCAGGTTTAGTACCAGAAAAATACCTTTTTCCACGACGGTTAAAAAATGCAGTTTTTAAATCGTTGACATAAAGATAGTAGTGCATTTTAGTACACTACATAAAGTGTTAAAAAAGTTACTTTTTTAGTGTTTTGTTTCCATGCCTACTGCAATACACTTAAATATCAATTTATGCAATGTAACAGTAAACGCGACATCAACTGAACCAAACGGTCAAGTTACCTTTGATTTCGTCATTTTTTTCTTCATGTGGTACTAGTTTCAAAATTTGACAGTTAGCGAATAAGTTTAATAGAAATTATTTAAAATTAATAGTAATAATGAATTTGAATGACTAAGAAATTAAAAAGGAATTTATACTGTTTTAGTATTATTTCTACAAAAGTAAGTACTTACAATTTTCTAAAGGTAAATCGTAACTGCATAGTTAGAAAGAGGATAATTGTCTTTTAAAAAATAAGGAGGGTATTTTTGTTGCAATATAATGGCTGTGCTGCAAAAATTAAAAATAATAAATTTAAATAAATAAAACATTTGTATAAACTGGTAATTTGGGAAATTTTTATACGGTGGTAGAAAAAATATAGTATGTAACACATGCATAAAGTGTCTTTTTACTCATGGAATTGCCGCACTCACCCGACGGCTCGTGCTGTCAAACTTTCCATTCGCAAAAAAAAGTTTCAACCCTTTTTTTCTATTTTTAACAAAAATTGGTTATTAATACTAAATAGAAAAATTGCTTTTTAATGTTTCAAAAATTATTAGAGCATTACTCTACAATTGTTTCGCCTTTCTAGGGCTTCATCAAGAGTACTTCGTATACGAAGTACTCTTGATGAAGCCCTAGAAAGCGAAACAATTGTAGAGTAATGCTCTAATAATTTTGAAACGATTAAAAAGCAATTTTTCTATTTAGTATTAATATTTAAAAAATGTTTCACAAGAAACCAACTGCGGATACAATTCAGTGTATTAAAAAATTGGTTATTCAAACGCTGTTAGTTAAACACCGCTACGTCATACTTTGATAGCATCAAAATTCCCCATCTCCTCCATCCTCTTATCGACTACAAAGACCCTATATCTACAATTTGCGGTAGCTAGGTTATTCTGTGCTATAATTAACCGATACGTAAGGTAAAAAATACATGCTAAGTCGGTGCTGTTGTATGCAAACATTTGGTTGCCAATGACGTGGCTGTGTTGAACTTACAGCGTTCGTATAGTTTTTTGTCCAAATAAACTCCGTCGACATGATCTACTAAAAATATAACTCCTTAAAAAAGTCGATTGCCTGCAATAAAACGATAAACGGTAGTCGGGAAAGCACGGTCGTATTATACCTTTACAATACGACCGTTCCTTCTCGACTACCGTTAATCATTTTATTGCGGGTTATCGTCCTTTTTAAAGGGGTTTTTTATTAGTAGATTATGCCGAAGGAGCTTATTTGGGCAAAAACTATACTTTAAAGGTCGCTTTCTATTTAAATCGTGTACTAAAAACACATTTCGGATTTCTTGAAACGCAGAAAAAACGTATAGTGTTTAACGAAGTAATTGCTAAAAATATCAATTTTATACCATAAACAGTTATTTATTTAATTAGTAAAAACTATAGTTAATTAAATTAACCAAATATCACTTAATTTTTATTAAATAGCTGATCGACAAATATAAAGCTCAGAAATGGCCTAGAGCACATTTAACCGTTTTTAATTACAAAATTCTACTTAATTGTGCAATAAAACTTCAAATTTCCTTTTAATATGAGTATTATGAGTAATAAATTAGTATTAGAGAAAAAAAATTTTTTAGATACGATCTGTTAAACCTATTAATTTGTTCGAACACCTGTATATTTTTGCCTAATTGATTATGAATACTGATTTTATTGATTTTATTACGTGTGAAAAAATAAATCCTTATGGAGAGGCACCTGCTTTCACAAAAAAAAGAAATTACAAATTAATTAAAAATTTAGCCAATTAGTAACAGTTTTATATCATGTCTAGATTTAGTATCTTGAGATTGAGTTAGTATACAGGGTGACCTTAAATATGAGGGCAATTTTTTGGATTCATATACAGGATGTCTCTAAAAAGTCTGTACAAAATGCTACCTTAGTCGGAAAAATGATCAAAGTTATTTTTAAATATTTTATTTATTATTAAAAATTGTCCTAGACATTATGGTATGGGGAGTTTTTAAAATAAGGAATTAAATGCCACCTATATATTTGCTGGTTAATATAGAGGAGCCACCTGCAGTTCTTTGCTTTTGTTTTTTTATCTTTGGACGAACCACGAAGACTAAAAGCCTAAATACTAATATACCGTGGATGTCTTAAGTGAGGTAAGAGGGAGTTTGTTGACACAGGACTTAAATACTTAAAGATTTTGAGGGAAAGAAAACAGGCGGCACGCGGGTCTAAAAACAGGTGTAGTGCAGAAAGGGAAAAAACGCCTTCACCATTTTAGCAGAACTAAAAATACTCAACTATCAAAAGTCTAAGTAAAAAGTCTTGATATCTAAATTTATCTACATTTTATACACCAAATCAATCCTTCTATCTTTCAATGCAGCAAATTTATCAATTATATCTTCGGTAATTTTCTAGAAACCTGCGGCAACTCCGATTTTAACGAAATTTGGTATACTGGGGTTTTTGGAGCGCTGATCACGAAGCTTAAAGATCTTGGCGAAAACGGTTCGTTCTCGAGATATTCATCATCTAAGTTTAAATTTGAACTAAGCCAATTTTACTATGTTCCCCATTTTTGCACACAATTCTTGATTTAAAGCTAAAGTGTCACACAATATTTGATTTTCACCTTTTAAAACCCCATTTTCTACGTTTTTACATTATTATTGCATTAAATTGCGTAGCTTTTCTTTGATAATGCAGCAACCATACATACAAATAGGGCTTCATGGCACACTGGGATTGAAATAATTTAATGTAAAGCCATGCAATTTAATGCAAAAATAATATAAAATACGTAAAAACCGGGGTTTTAAAAGGTGAAAATCAAATATTGTGTGACACTTTAGCTTTAAATTAAGAATTGTGTGCAAAAAGGGGAATGTTGTAAAAATAGGATTAATTTAAATTTAAAGTCTGATGAATAATATCTCAAGATCGAAAAGTGTCCGCCAAAAATGTTTCCAGATTAGTGATCAGCGCCTCCAAAAACCCCTGTATACCAAATTTCGTCAAAATTGGAGTTGCCGCAGGTTTCTAGACAATTACCATATCTTCATAAAATGGTTGAGTTTTTATTAGTTCCTGTAGAACCTCTTTTGAATTGAAATGTTGGCCAAAGATGAAAGTCTATCTTGAGATATAGTGTTTCTTAAAAAAGTTTTTAAACGCTTAAGACAAGAAAAGCTCTGTTCCACTAACCAGAATTAATAATCAAAATCCCGAGCACTAAAAAATACACCGCGGAAAAGTGTACTTCACATGGATAATGTTTATTTTATAGTCTCTTAAATAGTCAGTGTGTAAAGATGGTAAGGCTAGCGACTTACCAAGCAATACACCTGATACACCCACCCGCGATTCTTGCCGCCGGCAAGCATAGCGTTGTCATGGCAACGAAGCGTGAAAGCGTAAAAGAAAACCCCGCATGAGGTGTATACTTCGGTCCGTTTTATATTTGCTATACACTTGCTGATCGCGGATTGTGATGTCGCGTTGCCGAAAGCGGAGGAAAGCGACTCGCTCCAGCGATTAATTTATCTGCTAAATTTTCCATGGCGAATTTTACAAATAAGGAATAGAAATGAGAAAAATTAACGAAATTATAGTAATTATGTTTTTTAATGTTGTGTTATTTAGTTTTGGTGAAGTGGCACTTCACTTACTACACCTGCCGCCACTGGAAGAAAAGACCTCCACGGGCAGCGGGTTCCACATTCTAGAAACTCTAGGGATAAAAGAACGCACAAAGTGAGAAGTTCGGGGCCTGTCTAGTTGGACTGTATAGGGATGCATACGCGCGGAACCACGAGTTTCTCTGTTGGGAACCGTAAGTGGAGGAACTATACTGGACAATTCTTCAGAGCAGAAGCCATGGAAGTACCTATAAAAAGCGATAGATTCCCCACAGCCCGACGATGGGCAAGAGAGGGAAGCCTTTCTGTAAGTAAAGGATCATTAATGATAAGAATAGCTCTTCTTTAAATAGAATCAAGAATGCTTAGGGTTGTGGAGGACGCCATGCCCCAGATATGAGAACAATATTCCAAGGGAGGTTGGATTTGGAACACATACAAAGTGTATAAATTAGATTTAAAGTGTCATAACTTTTTTTGCCTCGGTATATTATCATTCCGGTAGATAAGTTTTTTATGCCATATTTTTTGTACAAAAAATGTACTTGATAAATATCGCTACGAGCCACCGATTCGAAGATATTTTAGATTAAACGTTTTATTTCACATAAAAAAATCTTTCGCATTTCCTTACGCTCTATTTAGTCCACCCGGGTTTCTCTAAAGGTCTGTACATATAGTAACTACAATTGTCTTATGACAAAATACAACGATTTAACCTAATTTGCCTTAATTAAAAGTTAATCGTTTGCAAGATACAGGGTGTCCAAGTAAAAAAATAAATGGAAAATTTGACACCCTGTATCTTGCAAACCAGCAACCTTGGACAAAAGTAAATTGCATTACTTTTTGTTTTATCTTTTTGACATTCCACGAAGGCATATGCCTAAATAGCAGAGTACCGTGGGTGTCGGGTTATTAGATGTTTAACCCATTGTTTCCCCTGTTCCGTCAACGTTGTCCAAGCACTGAAACATGCAGTTTTGCATTTCACAGCACCTTTTGGACTAAGCGGTAGTGCCACCACGGTCGTTATATAAAAAACTACTACCTAAATATGTCTTCTTCGCTGGGAATCGAACTGGCGACCTCTGGCTTCGAAGATCAAAGCTCTGTCCACTGCGCCACGGGGGAGACCCGTGGCGCAGTGGAAGATCGTTGTATTTTGACCCAAAGAAGGATTGGCAGCATTTTGTACACTCCTTTTAAACATTACATGACATGAAAAAAATATGAGGGATATTGACAATGTTAATTATTACTTAAGTAATATTCACGGAAAAAAATCAGGTAAATATTCATGCAATTGTCACCTACACAGTTTCAATGTGTAGCACTATAGGCCCCAAGTACACGTTGTAGTAAAACTAACTCTGTTTTTGTAGCAAATAATGTGCAGTAGTATTTAATACTTTTGTAGCAGAACTTTATGTTACCGTTTTCAATACTAGTAGTCAAGATTTATATTTGGTTACCGTTGGTAGCTACTATCATTCACTTACAAAACTTTAGAAATCGTTTAATTTCATAACAGAAAATTATTGATAAAAATTATACTTAAAACGTCAATAATAAACATATCCAGCACAATTTTTGTGCTACACTCTTATAGCACACAACGCCTTTCGATTTTTTTCCGTGTTGAAACTGAATTTGAAGAACAATAAGAGAAAGAAGTGAAGATGGTCAAAATAGTGTATGGACCAACTTAAAATAAATCGTTATAATGAAGTACCTTTAGCACATCTATAAAAATAGTGATGTATGGAAGCAGAAGTTACAGATGGCACTCTATACCTTTTTAAGGCTAAACTTACAAAAAAGTGTAATCTAGTATACTCTGCTTCTAAATAACAGACTTTCGAAATATTAAAAAAAAAAAAAAACTTTTATTCTCACCTATTTCAAACAGAATAAATATTACCAACATTGCTTACAGTCGGTAGAGTCACCTTCCGTAATTCCGGCCTTCCATTGTTTTTTATTTTTCGAACAATAGCACATCCAAAATAAACTAAATTTAACTCTGTGATCAAAAAATTCAGCATATAAATCGTATATTTCCTGTTCGATAGTACTTGCACACTCCTTCAAAATCATCTTAAATGAGTATGGAACTCGGCCCATAATTTCCTGCATCCTGTTTTCGAAAAATATCGGATAAGAGTGGGATTAGCATGAGTATATTCAGCCAATATCTTTCGAAAGCGTTAAAATGTTCCACATAGCTTCCAGTTTTCGTTCTCTTTTCTGCAGTAACATTTACTTGTTCCGACGCGAAAGTTCTAATAAAACTTGGTTTTTCACAAAAACTGTTTTTTGGTTGCCCTTTTGCCAATTCGATAAAAGTATAACCACATCGTCGGTTTTGCAGACGGTTTTTCCATCTAAACATTCCTTTATTAATCTATCATCATCGGATAATTTCACTGTTATAATATTTTTATACTTTTGCCTTGTTTCGGTTTTTATACGAGATGTAAATAATCCTCACTTATAGTTTATTAAAATTGTATTGTTAAGTTTAAGCCACCCTTGACATCAAACAAGCAACATGTGGTTTGCCTATTGTGTAGTTAGTAATTATTTTTGTTTTTTCTAGGCCGTAAAATGTTCCAAGCTTTGCGAGGCTGGCTCCAATACATAGGCTGCGGGAAAGAAAGTGGTAACAACTTATCATATGCCTTCGTGGTTAGAAAACTGTCACAATATTAATAGCGATTTTATTTAAATTACCTGAAAAGTCAGAGATTAACTTTAAGTCTGCCAGTAGACATGTTCAAAATGGAAGCCAAAGGGACTATCTGCAAGTTTTGA
>JACEGR010012611.1:0-11089 GCA_014170235.1 Listronotus bonariensis | reverse complement strand
AAAGCCGATGAATCCACAAAAAGTTACTGTTTGGTGCGGTTTATGGACTGCCGGCGTCATCGGGCCGTACATCTTCGAAAATAAGATAAGCCAAGCAGTTCCCGTAATTCTTGTGGCCAGAAATTGAAAATATAGAACTGGACGATATGTGGTTTCAATAGGCTGGTTGTCACACAGCTAACGAAACAATGGCTCTTTTGCTCGAGAAATTCAATAGCCGATCTCCTGTAGTGGCGATGGTAATTTGCCACCATGATCATGTGTTTTGGCACCTTTAAACTACTTTCTTTAAGCGGGTTTTACACCTGACAAGTAATTGAACAAGTGCTTGTTCAAGTGTGTGACAGTTAAAAATTTTCTCAACCTATTTATCAAGTAGCTTGCTCAAGTACTTAAAGAAATTAAAACTTGTCATCAATATTTTTTAGGGGCCTTTTAGTAATTAGTTAATAGTTAACAAAACCCTAGAAAATCATTTGATGAAATTGAAAATAAATTTGACAACAAACTTGATGAAAGTAAAAACATCCAACTTTTTTTTCTTTTTTTGGCCTTGGCTGGTTAGCCATTTAGCCAGTCACAAAGTTTTACTTACAAAAAGGAGCCTAGAAGTTAAGATTTTTAATCATATTGCTATAATAACAATAAAGAAGCCTATCACATATAAGACGGGGACACACACTTCACGTCACTGGGGTCTATCAGGGCGACTTTATTTAACACACAGAGAGGACCACCAAGCAAGGGAAACCACAAAGGATGAAAATGGAAAAACTAAACCTACAGCCTAATAACTATGTATATCACAACAATCCTAAAGTAAATGTAACTTATAATTTTAAATTTATTCTATTTAGAAAAGACATCAGTGCATTATTTACTTTTGTGCTCCCTAGGGCTAAAAGATTAAGAATGTTAAAGGGGCAGACAGCTTTACACTCTTTGATTAAAACAGTATATAGGGTGTTGATCTCGGCTATAAACTTATTACATTGAAAAATATGTGATCCAGATCACATTTAATATTACATGTATCACATTGGTCAGATGGTAATATTTTGATCTTGTAGAGATGTGCTGGATAACAAGCATGTCCTAGTTTCATGCGTATGATTGTTGTTATGTATTTTCTAGAGACATTTAGGTTTGTATGCCAGTAATTTCGTGGGATTTCAGTAACAAGCTGAGTATATCTTGTGGGTTTATTTTTACAATATTCCTTCCATCTTATATCCCATTTATTGGTTATATTTGTTTTTGCAATATTGTATGCATCATTTAAGGTGAGAGTGTAATTAGCGTCTATACCATTAGTAATACTATCTTTAGCTATTGAGTCTACTAGCTCATTATATTTCAGTCCTGTATGGGCTTTAACCCACATGAAAATAACTTGCTTGCGACGCAGTGTAATTCTGCGTAGCAATTTTCTTATTTCCCATATTATTGGGTTGTCTTTATAGTGTCAAGATTTATTTTTCTGTAAGGCTTTAAGCACAGACATAGAGTCAGACAATATTAAAAAGTGGTGATTATTACAGTCAACTATATATTTAAGAGCCTCGCAGATTGCTATGGCTTCACATGTAAAAATGCTATGTAGCCAATATTTGTTTGTTAAATCATTTGTATTTAAACTTGAGATGTTAGAAAATAGTTCAGTTTTCAGGAATGCTTGTTTAAGTAAAAACTTAATTGCTAATGCCTCCCTGCGTAAACACAAGGGGGAACATCCAACTTTTTAATTTCTTTATCAAATATTTGACAAAGTAATTGAACAAGTTTTTGATCAATAACTTGTCAGGTGTAAAGCCCGCTTTAGGTATATTTAAAAGAAAAAGTGCACGTCAATTCAAGACCAAAAGGATATGACATTTTGGATTATTATTATTATTATTAAGGACATTAAACCTCAATTATGTCTCAGAGTCATTGAAAATATGGACCATCGGATAGAGGTATGCGACCGAAGCCGTGGCAAGCATTTGGCCGATATTTTGTTTTACACATATCGTTTAAGTTGAACTACATTTTATAATATCGCGTAGGTCATGGCTGAAAGATATTCTGTCACAAATCGGGAATATTAAATTTATTCATTGTATTGATATAAATTCACAAAAAGTTATTTTAAAATGTGTTTCAGTGATATATCAATACTCGTAGAAAAAGTATAGTATGCAACTCGCACACTGACTTAAACCACTTGCCTGCTGCTCGTGATGCAAAAGTTATACTCATAGGAAATGAGTAACATTTCGGCCCATAATATACTATTTTCTGTGAGATTGATAAGTCTTGGAACAGAAGAAACATATATTTATTTTGATTTCAATATTCCTCAACGTCAAATAGTATTTGTTAATTTGACGTTTATTTGTTGTTGCTCTAACCAATTGGTGTATTTCTTTTAGAACCGCCCGGAACAAAACCAAAAGTGTTTCTTTTATAATTGCAGTCTTTTGTATTTTTGACAGTTTTGACACTCTTGCGACGGTTCAAAAACGGTTTTAAGCGATTCTAGAGCATAAAAGGAATTCACCAAATTACATTTTCTAAGGCGAAACGTCAAACAGGTGCGGAAAGTAACTACTTTGCGTACGCGAATAGAACATAGTTTTTATCCGGTAAGCAGATAGGTAAAAGTCGCTTTCTATTTGGATGCGTACCGTATTATTTATTTAAAAAATAATAAAAGTTTTTATTTTTGTCTCTGTAGCAACTTTTGTGGCCGGTATTGTAGATATTTCCCAACAGTATTCTCAAGAAAAAAAATAGATATGCTTATAGAAGGAACAGTTTAAAAATGTAACCTCGGTGCTCTTTGATAAGAAAAAAAAATCACAAAAAATTTAAAGCAAATAAATCGGCATGCTTGTCTTCACGGCCGCCTTTGCTATATTTCTTTTATGATATGCCGGTTGATGCAGCTGGTCATCGCACTATGGGATAGAAATTAATTTTTTTGGTCATAATTCTGATACTTACCAATCTAACTTAAAATGAGGTGCTTTTTACTGGAAAAATATTATAACTTATTACAAATGCTTTTGGAAACCTAAAACTTAATATATGTTATTATAAATTTACACCCCTTTAACTTTATTATTTTTTATTGTAAAAAATAAACTAAAATGTTAATTCGGTAGTATTCTAATTAGTAATCCGATGATTATTATCTCATATGATATACAGGGTACGACAATAGGTTGATTTTTTTAATTGGAATACCCTGAATATTATATCACCACCAAAAAAATCTTTAAAATGCATTAAAAAAATACTACATTTTCGGTTCGGAAATATGACCATCCAAATCTAAATAATAATTTTAAATTATTCTTCGAAGCGTAATAGAGATACATCTTCCCAACTTTTTTTATTTTTTAACGTATAAAATAAATAAAAAACACCGTTTTGTTTGGTAGATTCTGTAGAATCCATATCTTTCATCAGAATGCTTTTATCTTTTAGGATATACAGTGTAGGACAAAACATATTAAATTTTAAAATGGAAAACCTTGTAAATTATAAAAAAATCTTGTATCTGTCCTTACACTCAAAAGTAGCAAAAAGTAGGAAGGCAATTGTAAGTAGAAAAACTGATAAAGAAAAAGGTAAAAAATATTTGACAAAAGTAGCGAGACTTCGCGAGACTGCATCGGAAACACAACAATATCTCTTATTATTTAAACTCTTTTACTTATTTTTAGTAAACAAGGCTAATAATAAACTAAGTAGATTAAATGTTGTATATTTATGTTTACTTAAAATACATTTTCAAGTTTCCTATTACCCCAATAGAAGTCGTCATATCCTTTTATAATTTTGCGTACATGTAGTTTAGAGTGTCTACTTTGAAATACACAGCATGAGCCATTAAAATTTCAAAGTTGCTTTTTGGCCAAAATTTTGGATTTCTATCCCATAGTGTGTCGGCGCGTCGCTATAAAGGATAGCGGCGCCTTTGTATAAAATGGTCCGATTGTAGGCGGCCTTTTTTATGTTTTTTGTATTATTTTCAAAGAGTACCGAATTTGCGCTTTTAAAATGTTCTTACTATACTTACCTCAATAAAGGCAGTTCCTAACTTCTTACCGTGAAATACTTGGGTATCATTTTTAGCAGAAAATTTATTAGCGCCATTTTGAATTAGGACCTGGTGTTTGTCGTAAGTTTGTTTTAGTAAGTAAGATGCCAGCCATTGATATATTTGCAAAATATCTAAAAATGTAACCACCATGAGTTAAAAGAATAACATAGTGTGTCTACTTAAGTTTACACTATATTGAAAACTTTTTTTATAATTAATTTACGAAAAAAAAAATGTGAAAAGTTGTGCATGGTCTAAAACCCATACCCAAAATGCAATTATTCGATACTAATTTTTTTGTGGTATATAAGGTTTCTTAAAAAATATAAATTTTAATTTTGGTGAAGGTACCGTTATTTTTGAAAATGTCGAAACCACCAGAGGCTGGTAATGGCCAAATTTTATTACTATATTTACCAATGGTGCGGTTTGTCCCAGAAAAGGCGGTCATCAGCCGCTGCTGGTCAAACATTCTTATAAAAAAAAGTTAGGAATTAAAAACAAATTTTTAAAATGTAAACCTGTTCGTTTACAAGAAAATCTTTTTATTTTTTTTTACAAACATACGGATAAGCTGACCAAATCTAGGTTGGTCCATATTACAGATGGTTATTAAATTTAATCGAAATCGGTTGGGTGATAAAGTAAGCCAAAATAATAAAAGTACTTTATATAAAAAGTTCTATTGCTCATCGCTCTTTGTTAGGGAGATATTGACCTTTAAAGTTAATATATAAAAAAATATTTCAATTTTAACTTTTGAATTGTTGAAAGAGTACCAAGGATATTTGATCAATTAAATAACTTTATGCTTGTGTCTAATTTCATAGGTAAACGGCTGTTTAGTAAGTCGGAATTATACAGGGTGCGACGATTTTTTCGTTTAATGTATGCATTTTAAACACAGCTAACAAATTTGACATTTTGCTTTGACCACTTAATTCCTTTATCGTTTGTGTACAAAAGGTATACCTGTGTCAGGGGTGGCCAACTTGTTTAGGTTCAAGATCGACTTTTGATTGACGACACCCGGTGCGATGTACCAATTTCATATTTTGGCGAAAAAAAATGTTTGAAGAGCAAAAAAAAAAGGTCCCCACCCCGATTTTGTATCCTTTTTTAACAGTGTGCCAACTCCCATTGTCTTTTTTCTTCCCCTAAAATACTTTTGAAGAGCAAAAAAAGGTTCCCACCTCATTTTTTAAAACCACACTATTTCGTAACTACCACCCACCCTTTCTGCCCTTTCTCCGACTTTCCTAGTTTCATTTTCACACTTTTTCGCCCCTGCGCGTTGTGCCCTGGTGCCTTGCACCACCCGGTAGACAGGGCCCTGGTTCTAGGTATTTATATTTTTGACCTTGCTACGATCGACTCGAATATGTATTTACATATCTTGGACCATTTTTATTAAATCGCATTTTAAATCCAGACATACCATCATTTTTTAGGTTATAAAAAAACTCTTTTTTTGGAAAATCATTAAAATATGGTAAAATTATAAAAAAACAGTCTTATGGAATTTTCTATTACCTAAAAAATGGTGGTATGTCTGGATTTAAAATGCGATTTTATGAAAAACGAACCATGATACCGATTCAACTAAGGCCTTTTATATAAAAAAATAAAGGAATTAAACGATCAAAGCATTGTTACCCGTGTCAAAAATGCATACATAAAATTAAAAAAAAACAACCGTTTACCTATGGAAGGAAGCATTAGTAGATTAGATTAGATTAGATTAGGAGGTGGATTGCATATCCTCTAACACTGCAACCTGCTCAGGTTTATTGTGTGTCCTCCGTCCATAGGTTAGAGCACATATCCAAGCCGGTCTGTATCAGACTCCACAAGCTTGAAACTGGCCCCTTGGTATATCTTGCCGCTTTAGGTTTTTCTTCACCCAGCCTTGCAAACCGCAGACGACAAAGGGCTTCGCAGTAGCACCATACGTGTTCTGCGGTTTCTTCCTCCTCCTGGCAGAACCTACATAGGTTTTCTTCTGCCAGGCCCATAGTTTCCAGGTGTTTATTCAGTCTGCAATGACCTGTCAGTTGACCCACTATTATTCTTACTGCCTTCCGGTTATAATTCAGAAGGTCTTTTGTAAATTCTGGCGAGTAAGCCTTGATGAACACTTTCGCCTGACGCTGTCCTGGTGTTCTCCTCCACCAGTCTTGTGATTCCCTCATAATCCATGATCTAATGGATGACCTTACCTGGCATGATGGAATACCACAGTAGGGCTCAGGACCTACCATTGTCCTGCCAGCCCCTCCTTTGCCAATTTATCAGCTTCTTCATTGCCTTCGTGGCCTTGTGCCGAGGCAATGGTTAGCTTGTTGGACGCACCCACCTCTTCCAGGGCAATTAGGCAGTCCCGCACCAGCTTGGAGCTGATTTTGCATGAACTGAGTGCCCTGATGGCTGCCTGGCTGTCCGAATAGATTACTATGGTTTTATCCTCATAGCTCCTTCTGATGATTTCCCTAGCACATTGTTCTATGGCTACAATTTCGGCCTGGAACCCTTAGTAGGGTAGGGTGTTGTCCGAGACCCAAGTTTATTTTCGTCCTTGGTTTGTCCCCATATATACCTGCTCCAACTCCTTGGTCTGTTTTGGAGCCGTCTGTATACCAGATTAGGTCGGCTTTAATGGGAGGCCCTGCCACCCAGTCCTTTCTGTCTGGTATTAAAGTTTGAAAACCTTCGTTTAGCCAGTAGCTTGGTACCATTTTGTCTGAAGGCATCTCACACACTGAGTTGACTTCTTGGTCCTCCTTGAATCTCCATTGTATGGCCCTTTCCTGTCTTATGATAGGACTCTGGCCTTGTTTGAGACGGTATTGTACCGCTTTCACTTCACCCTGTATGTAGATGTGAAGTGGCGGTAGATTAAGCAGCGCTTCCCTTCCAGTGCTGCAGTAGGGGTCGATTTCATGGCCCCCGTAATACATAGACAAGCGAGTCAATGTATACTTTGTAATTGCCTTATTGCCGTCTTTTGTAGCGTCTTTGCACCCCAGGCAATTGACCCGTAGGTTATCATTGGTCTGACGACCATTTTGTATAACCATAGGTTCATCTTCGGACTGAGTCCCCAATTCTTTCCGCAAAGTCTTCGGCATCTACCCAGGGTAGTTCTTGCCTTCTGAGTGACTTTGCTTAAGTGTGGTCCCCAGGTTAGTTTTTGGTCAAAGATGACTCCTAAGCATTAGTATAGAGTTATTTAGTTGCCCAAATATCAGTGGTATTGTGGCATCAGCTTCAAAGTTATAAATAAAATAAGCTTTTTTATTCTTCCTAATGAAGCGCGATAGAAGTTTTTTTTATATACAGTGTGTCCCGCTTTTCATGAATACATCCTGATATCTCAGTTATGAATAATGCGATTTTCTTCAAATTTTGGTGGTGATTGTATGTTAGAGAAATGAAGTATTTGGCATAGTGAAAACTTTTATTCACCATTGGCGTGCGGTCTTGGTGGGTAAAAAGACTTGATTTTTAGGAAAAGGATATTAGGGCTTATTCAAAATTTTTTTTTCTGTCAGATTTAGAATCAGCATCCCCAAAAACCCTTTAATTCATATTTTCAAAATCTCAAGAGCTGATTTTAACAGAAAAAAATATTTATTTTAATCAACTTTTTTAAGAGGTTATTTATTCCTAACTTTTTGGTAATGTAAACTTTCCTATGAAGTGGATAGGTAGAAATTCTCCGTTAGAACCATGGCCCCCAGATCGCCGGATATTACCCCTTGTGACTTTTTTCTCTGGGGATACTTGAAGAATAAAGTGTATGCTACTAGGCCGCGAAATAGACAAGAACTTTGCATTAGAATCAGGCAAGCGTGCCAGGAAATTACTCCCCAAACTTTAAGAAAAGTGAATTTACATTTAAGAAGAATTGTTGAAAAGTGTATTGTTTTAGAAGGTAGTTATGTTGAAAATACAGAAATCTAAAATGATGCAATTAGTAATTTTGATATCACAGTTTTAAATAAAGGACTTATTAAAAGGTTACTTAAAATTATTTGTTTGCTAAAATCAGTTCTTGAGATTTTTAAAATATGAATTAAGGGGTTTTTGGAGATGCTGATTCTAAATCTGACAGAAAAAATTTTTTGAATAAGCCCTAATATCCTTTTCCTAAAAAATCAAGTCTTTTTAGCCACCAAGACCGCACGCTAATGGTGAATGAAAGTTTTCACTATGCCAAATACTTCATTTCTCTAACATACAATCACCACCAAAATTTTAAGAAAATCGCGTTATTCATAACTGAGATATCAGGGTGTATTCATGAAAAGCGGGACACACTGTATATGAAGTACTATAGTCTAGTAACCCTATACATAGGACCGTCCATCAAATCTGGTAGTTTTAATTTTTTGCTAAGTTGTTCATGATGTGATGAATAACCCAAAATAAAAAAAAACGGCAATTTTCGTCATTTTGACAGTTTTTGTCGATTTTTACCCTAAATGCCTATTTTGTTAAATAGCATATGTACATTTTAAAAGTACTACTAGATTTCCTATAATTTGAGACCCCAAGCATCTCTGTACGTCTAACAGTTTCCCGAACACAGCTATTTAAATTTATTTTTTGTTGGTCATGCTCAAGGAAAATAAACTTTTTAATAAGGAGCGCTCGATCCCATTTAAGCCTATGTTCACTAAATTTTGTGACGTAATCTTTTCCCGTAATTATTTGTTTACAATCGTACTGGAAGCTTTTTTCGAGGTTTTGGTGTTATTTTTGCTTTTTAGTCATTGGACTTTTATATATGTTTAGTTTTTACTGTTGTTAGTTAAACTAAGTAGTTATTAGTACTGCAGTTACAGAGAATTTTAAAACCTGTAAACAGCGGTCACTGACCTTAAGATATTTTTTACAGGGAATTTACGTCTAAATCGTAATTAAGGGTAAGATAATATTTTTTATGTTTTTAAAGCAATTTTATTTTATTCTATGCAAGTATTGGTTTATTTTGTCAGATAAAAAATATTATGGCAAAAAGTTGACGTCACAAACATAATCTATATTTTTAGACAAATATAAAAAATTGACCGCTCCTTATTAAAAAGTTTATCTTCCTTGGGTCATGCATGTCATAAAACTTACTTTCGGGTTTACATAAATCTTCAACATTATGTGCTGAAAATTTACCATTTTTCAAAATATTTACAGCGTTGCTAAGGAAATCCACAGATTTTAATGGAGAATTTACTTGAACTCCTGCTAAAATGTTTGGCCAAAGTTTAAGCAGGAAATTGCTTACTTGTTGAATAAGAACCCAATTTTCACCTTCGTAGGTTAAAGCTGCATCTTGGTTATTTTTTAATTCTGATATACCAGCAGCTAAAAAATAAAATATGGCATAATAAACATTTAAATATAGTGTCATATGAAAGACTTTTTATTATTGACTTTATGAATAAAAAGTTATTCTTTATAACGTTTTGCATGATCCAAAACCCAAAAGACAACTATTAGATATCAAATTTTACTAGTCGTATACGAGGTTTGGTTAAAAATGTAATTTTTGCTCTAGAGTAAAGTACCTGTTTACTCATATAAAAATCAGATGTCAAAAATTTAAGATTACTTTTAAATATACAATTTTGTTAATTTACAAAAAAAATCTGCGATAATGGTAAAAGATTAGGTTTGTACATTAGTGCATTGTATGTTGTTTTTGTTTCTAAACAGTAAACTTAAAAAGTTTAGTTAAAATCATTCCATAAAATTTGTATTTATAAAAAGTACTGCACCAATGTAGAAACTTAAATTTTCATTATAATAGCAAAAAGAAAGTAAAAAAACATATTTTTTTAGAAATAAACAAAATTGCAAATTTAAAGGTGATTTTTAATTTTAAATCTGTTTTCTTTATAACAATTTTTGATATAAGCAATAATAAAGGTACTTTTTTCATTAGCAAAATTACGTTTTTGGCCAAACCATGTAAATGACTGATACAATTTAATATCTGATGGTTGCTTTTTAGGTTTTGGACCATGCAGAAGTTTTTATAAAGAAGATCTTTTTTCGTAAAATGAATAATAAAAAAATTTCCCATATGACGCCAACTTAATTACCTAGACACACTGTATATATAAGAAGTATGTACGTATATAAGTGGTTTCTTAAAGTACATACATAAGACGTATTAGATATACGTACATAAGATGTTCAATTTAGATCCCTGAACGTAATGACGTAAAATTGTTCTAAAATGTACGTCTTGTGCACAAATTATCAGAATAACCAGATGCGAAAGTGCGGCGAAATACGCTTACTTGTTTCTGTGACCTTGAGAAAGAATGATTGGTTAATCTGCACCAATGCATGGATCGTGATACTTTTGGTTTGTAAAAGCTAATCCGCACCAAGGCGCTAAGAAGAGAGACTTTAATAGTAATTAATTATGAAGCCCTTTTTCATGCGGCAGAACAATGCTTAATTTTTGGTCATCAGCTTGAACGCTCGCTTCGTGGAATTTATGAAGCGGGTATCCATCGAGTACACACGTAAACAGTACGTATAATTTGCCGCTTCGTAAATTCAGCCAAGCCAGCATCCAAACTGAGGCCAAAAATTTACCATTTTTTGGGAGTCTATAGTAAAACTACAATTGTCTTTGGTAAAATTAATAATAGAAAGATTTTCCGTATGACACTAACATACGTAGACACACTGTATTTTTATGCATTTTTTCCACAACATCTAAGCAAATAGAAGTTTTTCTGAATTTGTTGTTGGGTAGTATTCGATTACTCGGTTTTCTAAATTCTTTTCAGAATTCACATTTGGCTGGTATTCAAATAGTACATATTCAAATACATCTATGTGTTGGGTATTCAGTATTCGACTAAATATTTTTGGTCAGGATTCGAGATTTTGGATTGTGAATACGGTTTTTGGAATCATAGAATGCGAATACTTGCTTTTTATTTATGCTTCTTTATTTAGACCGGTTTTAAGTGTTCG
>JACEGR010012610.1:0-11091 GCA_014170235.1 Listronotus bonariensis | reverse complement strand
TAAGTTTGGGAACCACTGTTTTAACTTATTAGTACAGCACTTGAGAAACTGGTAGATATGCATATTAGAGGGGGTGTCTTGGTAAACAGACCACTACACAAGGCCCAATATGCATACACAGCAGGTTTGTCAACGGAAACGGCACTCCATGACCTTGTACAAAGGGTGGAGTACGTTCTGGAAAACAAAGAGGTGTTGTTGGGAGCTTTTCTCGATATAGAGGGCGCATTTGACAACACCTCTTTTGAAGTGATCACAAGGGCGATTCGTCACAGGCAAGTTGACGAAACATGCTGCAGATGGATAGGCTGCATGCTAAAAGACCGTGTGATCCACTCGACACTCTTGGGTGAAACTCTGTCG
Source organism: Listronotus bonariensis (assembly GCA_014170235.1). NCBI lineage: Eukaryota > Metazoa > Arthropoda > Insecta > Coleoptera > Curculionidae > Listronotus > Listronotus bonariensis. The sequence goes on along the minus strand of JACEGR010012610.1, from coordinate 10,728 downwards.
GCGCGGGTAGCAAGGGGATGCCCACAGGGGGAGTATTATCTCCCCTTCTCTGGAACCTTGTTGTGGACGGGCTGATAGACAGGCTTAAGAGCAACAACCATGATGTTTTAGGGTATGCGGATGACATAGTCATTGTATGCCAGGGCAAATTCAATACTACGGTCAGAGAGCGAATGCAACAGGCTCTGAATATAGTAGCTACTTGGACGGAAGAGGTTGGTTTAAAAATCAGTCCAACCAAATCCAGAATAGTGCCTTTCACAAAAAGAAGAAAACTAGAGGGGTTGGGTCCTCTCAATCTTCAAGGCACTGAAATACCAATGATGGGGGAGGTTAAGTATTTGGGGGTTATATTGGACTCAAAACTCACCTGGAACCACCATTTGGACAAAGTAATCAAAAGAGCGGAAATAGCATTAATTCTGGCTCGCAGAACATATGGCAAAACGTGGGGACTAAGACCACAAATGGTTCACTGGTTGTACAATACTGTGGTGAAACCAGCCATAACATATGCATCCATTGTTTGGTGGACCAAGACCAGACAGCACACGGCTATGCTTCGGCTGAGCAAGGTGCAAAGACTAGCCTGCCTTGGCATAGCGGGATGCATTAAAAGTACACCAACAGCGGTCTTGGAGACCCTACTTGACCTCCCGCCACTGCATATAGTGGTACAAGGGGAGGCGAGAATGGGGGTATACAGACTGAAACACAACCTGAGCAACACAAAAGTTAGATCAGGACACATGGAAATAAAAATATCATAAGGAGTCCCATAATGGATATGAGGACAGACTATATGACCCCACAAATCGTACCCAGAAGACCCTTTCAGGTGACAATACACCCAAGGGAGAACTGGGCAAACGAAAATTTCAGACTCTCTCTTCGAGGTCAAACCTGGTATACGGACGGGTCCAAAACCGAAGAAGGGTCAGGAGCAGGTGTCTACAGTGAGATGGGAAACACTCGTTTGACCTTTCCACTGGGAAACCACGCCTCTGTATTTCAAGCAGAAATTTTTGCGATCTTACAATGTGCCAGGATTAACAACCAAAGGCCCCGCACAAATTGTACAATCAACATTCTTACGGATAGTCAAGCAGCCCTTGGTGCACTAATTAATCCCAAGGTATCGTCTTGGCTGGTACTAGAATGCCTCGAGGAACTCAGGGAACTGGCGGAACGCAACAACACGAGGTTGATGTGGGTGCCAGGGCATTGCGGAATTCGAGGCAATGAAAACGCAGACGAACTGGCTAGAAGGGGGTCAGCCACGACATACGTCGGGCCAGAACCAGTCCTTGGAGTGCCAAAGAGCACCTTCCGGAGTGCGGTACAAAACTGGGTAAAGGACCAGCAAAGACTGCACTGGGAAAGGCTTCCTCAACACATGCATGGGAAAATATATATACATCAGTGGACCATGCACAAAAAGAGCTAAAGAACTACTCAAAATGGGTAGGAATCAGCTAAGAACGATCACAGGTTTCCTCACGGGACATGCTCCAGTGAAAGAACACCTAAATAAAATGGGACTATACAACGGAGATCTGGACTGCAGATTATGTGGAGCAGAGACCGAAACAGTATCCCACATACTGTCAGAGTGTGAGGCACTGGATCACAAAAGACAGGCAATCTTCGGGGATATTAGAGTGCCCCCGGAAACATATGGTACGCACCCAGCAGACCTATACCGCCTTCTTCAAGGAACTAGGGTACTGGAATGGGTACAATAAAACGGGAGTTTGGTACAATAAGCCTTCAGGCTGCAGTGCCACCGGACATGCAGACGGCTCCCTGGGAGAAAAAAAACATATTAAATAACCTTTTTAAATTTATTGTTATCAAAACAAGAATAATGCACAATGCGCTAATGTGCAAAATTAAATTTTCTCGATAACCGCAAAAAAAAATAAAAAAACAACTATATTGCAAATTTATATGTAATTTTAAATTTTAAACATCTTTACTCTTAAGCAAAAATTAAATTTTTGACCAAACCTCGTAGATGACTGACAATTTGATATGTGATGGTTGCAATTTAGGTTTTGGACCATGCAGAACTTTTAATAAAAAAAAAAAATTTTCGTTAAATTAATAATAAAGAAGTTTGCCATATGACGTCACCTTACTTATACAAAGTGTATTTACCAAATTTTATTTTAATATCTTAAAAATAAAAATGTTATAGGTGAGAGCCAGTAGCTAGGGTATAAAAAAATTCCCCAATATAAATAAAATTTCTGCAGTGATGATAAAAATTTAAGTTTATCCATTTTAGTATCAGAATAAGTATACATTAATGGAACAATTTAAATTTTTAACGTTATAGCAGAAACAAAAATAAAATAGGTAATTCTTGTGAAAAGTTTACATATTTCAAATCTATTTCAAATTCCTGCGATATTACCAAAAATACGGGTACTTTACTATACCGGGTGACAACGAGATCACTTTGCGGCTGCTATTTTTTTAATTCTTCATCGATACTGACGAAACTAGGGTAGGGTTGTAAGACTAACAAAAGTCATTTTTAGGTGTATATGATAGGCTTTTACAACTTCCGGTTTTACCGGGAATGACTGGAACTTTTGAATTTTAAATGAGACACCCAGTATATTTTTTGTTTTTCGGATTCACCAAATTATTTTTAATCCAAATACAATATTTTAAAACAAATTTTGGTCAAATTTTATTTTTAAATTAAATTTTGATTTCTCATCTAGAGTGTCATGATCATTCTAAAATCACTCCTTATACTTTACTTACTTTCAGAAAAATACGAAATCGATTTTATCTTTTTAGACTTTTTACTAGAGAAGTATAAACTTAATTTTGTTAGCTTTTTACCCTAACTTATATAAAACCAAAATGAGACCATATCACTTTCATAATATTTCTAAATGCAGTATTTTTAAACAAATCCAACGATGTAAAATACTACGACACTTTACTTCATTTTCTTTAAAAAACAACACTTATTATGTAGGTAAATGATCTTTTTAATACTTAAGGTGTACGTCGCAATTCATCGTAGTTGCCATAAAAACAGAAACTAATAAAATATGTTGTGAAAATAATTGCTTGTGTTTCGATAAAAGTTTAAAAATACCTACATTTGTTTGTGTTTATCTATCTATCTCCTACGATGTTATAATAATTTTTATAGTTAAATTATGTATTAGAATAATTTCTTATTGTTAATACCAAATATAACCTAAAATTATTTTAACATCGTGGGAAATACGTAAACACAAACTAATGTTTTTATTTTTAAACTAAAATTAAACGAAACACAAAACACAAGCATTTTTTTAATGAATTGAGACATACGCCATTCAGTATCAAAAGATTATTTACCTACATAATAAATGTTGTTTTTTAAAAGAAATGAAGTAAAGTGTCGTAGTATTTTACATCGTTGGATTCGTTTAAAAATACTGCATTTAAAAATATTATAAAAGTGATATGGTCCTATTTTGGTTTTTTAGCTAGGTTAAAAAACTAAAAAATAAAGTTTAGAGCCCTCTAGTAAAAAAGTCTAAAAAGATAAAATCGATTTCGTATTTTTCTTAAAGTAAGTAAAGTATGAGGAGTGATTTTAGAATGATCATGGCACTCTAGATGAAAAATGAAAATGTAATATAAAAATAAAATTTGACCAAAATTTGTTTTAAAAATATTGTATTGCGATTAAAAATGATTTGGAGAATCCGACAACTAAAATATATACAGGGTGTCCCATTTAAAAATCAAAAATTTCAGCCATTTTCGGTGAAACCGGAAGTCGTGAAAGCCTATCATATACCCCTAAAAATTACTTATTGTTACTCGAATAACCCCACCAAGTTTCGTCAGTATCGATAAAGAAATAAAAAAATGGCAGCAGGATAGTGATCTCGTTGTCACACGGTAAAGCAAATATTTCTTTTTGACCAAACCTTGTAGATAACTGGTATCAAGTTGATATCTGATGGATACTTTTTAGGTTTTATTTTGAGTAGAGACCATTCACAATTTTTTATAAGCAATAATTTTTTTTTATAAAACTAGAAATAAATATTTTTCATCTGCCAACTTGCGTAGAAACACCGTATTTGTTTTATTTTAATTAAAATCTTTCACCAAAGTAGTGTAATAAACCTAAAAATAAATAAACGATTCCACAATGATTTATCCTTGCCAAGAAACGTTCTTTAAAGAGCGCACCAGTCATATAGTCTAGTCAGCTGCTGAAGGTTATTAACATGTATGACCTCCGGCTGATTGTACGTACGCTAAAAGTTGGCTTGAACCAACTCAGAGAATTGAAACAACACATTTTTTTATTTTGGCCGCAGCTCTAAAAGGTATACAAAGGTTTTTTATAAATCTATCAAAAAGTTATATTTTTTGCAACATCGATATTAGACAAATAAGAAAAATAAACCAAACAATATTTAAGCCCTTATCTATTTAGCGGCCCAAAATGTGAAATTTAAAGTTTGAAAAACAGGTAGACCAACCAACCGGATTTACAGCGTGTTTAAAATATCAGTCATCGAAAAATTTTCAGCGCCCAAAATTAATCAAACATGGCCTAATCAAAAAGGATGCAATTGGTCACAAAATGATCAACATTGGTCTATATTAAATTGAGACATTCAAGGACGAGAAAATTTTATGAGCGGCTTAAAATTAAAAATTTTAGATTTAAAAACCAATTCTGCAAGCTAGTAACAATAAGTAAAGAATTGGCTACAGGTATTTATTATTTGGTCAAAGATACTGGAATAAAAATAGAGTTTAAAATTTCAAAGTCACTAATTGCTACATAAATACAGGGTTATTTTTAATTTGATATATTCCTCTTAACACAGTATAGAATGCAAGAAAATAAGAACATTTGTCAAAAAAATTATGTTTTATATCATTTAATTTGAAGTTAATTTGGTCTCTTGTTATTTTTTCGTACGATTAACGGTTTTTGTTTTAAAAAATAAAAGCCATTTTAAGACATGACAAAATCGCTAAAATCTGATAAGGTGTATTTTATGTAAAATTCGTTGACTTTTAATAAAAATAATAACGTCTGATTATTTTTTTATTAGGTTTAAGTTGCAGTAATGTAAGTTTTTGGCCTTTTTTAATACAAATTAGACAAAACACCATATTAGAGTTTAGCGATTTTCCCGTGCATCAAAATTGCTTTTATTTTTTTAAACGAAAACCGTTTGTCGCACGAGAAAATATGAAGAGACTAAATTAACTCTAAAATAAAGAATATTTCAAAAATAATATTAATTGCGGAAAAAGCAGTGGCGTACTATTTTTTCTTGAAAAAATTTAATACAAATCTTGTTCAACGCTACTAGTCATTTGAAAAAACCTTTTACAGCAAAAAATGTAATGTAATGATTAAAAGAAGTGTACAAACACCCTGTATTTCGAAATCGAAGAATTTTCGTATATAATTTTATTTGAAAAATGTTCTTATTTTCTTGCATTCTATGATGTGTTAAGAGAAATATATCAAGTTAAAAATAACCCTGTATGTTTAGCACGATTTAGCACCTCAACGAATGGAGGTCGTTTCATGCTGTAACAGTAGGTCACGAATTGGTCACGATTGGACTTAGCTCACAGTAATTGGTCAGCAATAAAATAGAATTAAGAAAAGTTATTTCAAAAATACAGGGGTGGTTTTACACTGATATTTTGAAAAAATATACAGGGTCTTACAAATTGGAGGGACTCCATTAGGATCTTGGGAATGGTAAGAAATACAGAATTGGTTAAGTTAAAGCAAAGTTGGGCATTTTTATGCTTTACAATATTCCGTTTTAAAAATTTAAAAATTTGCAGCCGTTCCGGAATTATCCAGAAAAACCGAAACTTTTGAAACAGTTTTTTTAGTTTATTTGAAGGGATATTTTAAAACAAACAACACATTGTCATTGCCACTTTTTTTTGTTCTATAAAATAATGGCATTAAATTTAAGATCCGACGTTTCGCTTTTGAGCCACTATCATCCACCTTTTTTAAATAGGCAGAATATTTGGTTTTAAAATTAATACACTTGTATTTTAATTATTTATCCAACGATATAACACACTTTACATTTATGCAACGTTTCGGACCAAAAAACTTTTATCATTCACTATTTCGCTATTACAAATAACGATTTTCGGGAAAATTTCCGTTCGCAGGTAAGTATGCATCTCGGTATGCATACATTTTTTTATGACATGCTACGATAAAGATGATAGGGGCGTTTGATCAAATTATAAATGCTTACGTATAAGTAAATGTCATAGATAACCTACATTAAGATCCGCAGTGGCAAGAAGCATTTTTCGGATTTTTACGGCCCCGCGCAGTAAACAAATCTAGGGTGGACGAACATGCGAACTTAAAAGCCGTGGCAAAATATAAACACCGACACCCCGTGCCCTTCGTTTGAGGCGTGTTTACCCTCGATTTGCTTGGGCCCAAACCCGTTTATTCGCCCATTAAATGTAACTTTTGTTTCGCGCAGGTAATAACGTTGGCAATCCATCGGGATCAGTGGTAAATGTGTGTCAAAAAATAAACATTAATTCTTGTAGCTACGTGTACCTTTCTAACTAAAATTTTTACTTATATCAGGCGCGCAACAAAGATTTTTTTTTAATCTAAAAAATGAGACATGCAACCCATACCATATATATACAGAGTGTCCAGTAACTCTACCGACAAAATTTAAGGGGTGATTCTGCATGGTACAAAACCTAAAATGCAACCATCAGATATCAAATTGTATCAGTCTTCTACGAGGTATGGCCAAAAATGTAATTTTTGTTTAAGAGTAAAGTACCTCTATTTTTGCTAATATCAAAAATTGTTATTAGTGTGTTTTGCAGAAAAATAATCAAAAAAATATTTTTTTTTTGACGTGACAACGTCTTATAATTCGATGGACCCGGCTGCACGCACCAAAAACATGACTCATGTGCCGTTACCTTGCGCGTTTCATTTAAGGTTTGAAGTGGAAGCGAGAGCGCGGAACCAGCGACAAAGAGGCACAATCTCCGCGTCGTTCGACATCTGTTTCCCACCTACTTGAGTGATCGTGAAGTGAGAAGTGAATGTGCTGTGAATTTTTATAGCAACGATAATTGCAGCGATAAAGGTAATGATTCTTTCGACGTTGTCACGTTCAACTATCGTCAGTAAAACGACTTTGCAGACAACCGACTTTTTAATAAACAAAATTGCACATTTAGAAGTAATTTTTAATTTTTAACATTTTTTCTTTATAACAATTTGCGATATTACCAAAAAAACAGCTATTTTACTCTTAAGCAAAAATTAAATTTTTGGCCAAAATTTGATATCTGATGATTGTAATAGAGGTTTTGGATCATGTAAAACTTTTATAAAGAATACCTTTTTCGTAAAATTAATAATAAAAAGTTTTTCATATGACGCCAACTTTCGTAGACACACTGTATATATTTTTTATTGGAATAATTTTTATACCACGTCAGATATTTTTAAATAATTTGGGGGACGCCTTCTATCTATCAGAAGACATTTTTTGGCATACAAAAAAAATGTGTTCACCACTGTCGTTCAGGAGTTAAACATAAATATTTTAGGAAAAAAATGGTAGGCTACTGCATTTTTCTAAAATATATATATTTTTAAAATTCCCATTAAGTTTTAAACAAATTTGATTTCTTAACGTTATTGTACGGTTTTCGCTTAAATAAATAGAAATCATTTCTCGGCATCCCTATCCAATTAAAAAATAATAACAAAGGTGATTTTTACTGTAGAATTTGATAATAGTGGTACGAAATGACGATTTTTTTAAAGTGCATTTTTTAAGTAAAAAATACTCTTAAAAAATCATAAGTGAAAAAAAATCGGAATTTTAATTTAGCCTCGCGGTAGAATTGATACGAGAATTTTATTTCCGACGCTAATGTTATTTCGATGGTATGCTAATTTATTAGCGCGGTTTTGATGCCAAATATTTAAATTCGCTCATGCTCTAATAAAATTTAGTTTAAATAAATCAGGTCGATATTATTTACTCATTTAACACAATTTTCTAGTGCTAGAGGAAAAGAAAAAAATTGATGATAAATTTGTATCGGTGACGCCTTTATATATCAATTACGATTTTTATGCCAAATATTTTTGTTGCTGAAAAAAAATAGAAAAAAATACAAGCTCCAATAAAACTATACTTAAATAATAAATCTAAAATAAATATACATTCTGTTTACAAGTTTCATAAAATCAGGAAAAAGTATTAAAAGAATAACAAATGTGCCTGTTAGTTAATCACATTAGGTAGATTTGCCTGTATTAAGGTCGGGCCACACATAACTGCACCGAGACCGGATTTACGGTGATAAATAAAAGTGGGGCAAATTAATTCCTAAAAATTCAAAAGCTTTTTCATGCCCTTAAAAATATAAAAAGCATTTTTGTCAAGCTAAGTTTAATGTTTTATGTATGTAAATCTTTGTTTAAATAAAACAGATTTTCCTACTTATCTCTGTTCCTTTTTATCCAAACTTTGAGTGTAGTATAGGTAACAGTCTGGCCACACATAACCGATGTCCTACAAGACCTGCACCGTAACACCACCGTGTCTCCGGTCTGAAACATGTTTACCCAATGACTTCATCACGTGTATCGGATAGCGCCGATGTTCCCCGAACCAAGCGGGTGTCACCTTTTATTTCAGTTCATGACGTAAAAAAATTAAAAAATTGGTGGTTAAAGGTTAGATGTTGTAAACAAACAATACAAAAAAGTGATTTAATAAAGCTTTCGACCAAGTCTGGCATGACGCACTTCTTAATAAACTTCCTTCCTACGGTCTTCCAACTAAACTCTGCTTTTGGCTTTCCAGTTCTCATCTCATCTTTCTAATCGACGTTATCAGTCATTGTTGATGGCCACTCTTCAAGCTTTCACGAAATTAATGCTGGAGTGCCTCAGGGTTCAGTACTAGCACCAACTTTGTTTCTTCTTCACATCAACGACCTTCTTTCTTCCACAACCAATCCCATTCATAGTTATGCTGACGATAGTACCCTTCACTCCACTTTTCAGGTTCCTAAACCAATCTCTCAACCCGACTTGGAAAGCAAACGCAGGGCGATGCAGATATCTCTTTAACAGGATCTCAATTTGATATTGGATTGGGGCGCCAAAAATCTCGTTTAATTTAATGCATCCAAAACACAATCATGTTCCTTGTCGCGAAAAAATCATCAAACACTCATCCTTTGCTTATGAGTGGCCAGGTTTTGCAGAGCGGGGACACATTTAACCTTGTGGGCGTCACATTTGAGAATAACCTTAACTGGCATAAAAACATTCTATCTATAGCCACCGCGGCTTCAAAAAGCTTGGATTTCTTTTCCGAGTCAAAAAGTATTTTTCTCCTTCCAATTTATACACTTTGTATGTGTCCCAAATTCGACCCTCTCTGGAATATTGTTCTCATGTATGGGGAATGGCATCCCCTATAACCCCCAGCATTCTTGATGCCATTCAAAGAAGGGCTGTTCGTCTTATTAATGATCCTTTACTTACTCAAAGACTTCCTTCTCTTGCCCATCGTCGAGCTGTGGGAGATCTATCGCTCTTCTATAGATACTTTTACGGTTTCTGCTCCGACGAATTATCCAGTATAGTAAGACACCCACGGTACGTTAGTATTTAGGCTTTCCGCCTTCGTGGATTGTCCAATGATAAAAAAATAAGTAGTAAAAAAGTGTAAAATTAATTTTATTGTTACATCTTGTGAATAATATGTGAGTAAAACTTGCGAATATATTGTTATTTTTTGTTTTATAAGTTTCTTTTTATTTAATATTTTGAAAAATCAAATTAACTATAAGTAAACATCACAAGTTCGATGCAAAGTGACTAATTAAAAATGCGTCGCAGCCGACGCACAGTGCGTTGAGAGATAGGGGTTTCGGGACAAAAATCGTAAATCGTATCAGTCTTATAACACTAAAATAGTTTTGTTATTGTATATAATTTAGTAGGGTACCATGCTTTGCATATGCAGAAAGCAATACTGTAGTATTATTACACAGGGTAATTAAAAAATAGGAGTTTATTTATAAAAATATACAGGGTTGCGGTAAAAATTTAAGAGCTTATTTATGAGCTAATTTAATGCAAAAAGTATATAAAAACATAGGTCTAAAATTGCATAGTTTTCAAGATACAGGGTGTAAAACTTTTATTTTTAAAATTGTTTTTTATAAATATCCTAAATATTCCTCATCCAATTTTAATGAAATTTGGTAATGTTATTTGTAGCACTAAGAGGCTAATTTAGCTATGACTTTATTAAATTTTCCAAGTTCAGTGGCGTCTCAAGCGGTACTTAAACTAATATTTCTGACAAAAAAATGTACGCCACTGAGTTTAAAACAAGTCTTGTATATTCTTTTGAGTAGGCAAATCAAAATAAAACTTTTTTGTCCCTTAATATTTTTCGTATCTTGCTTAGTTTTCGAGGAGGAAATAAAACCTGTTAGTTTTCATATTCCTAAAGCACTCAATAAACATAATAAAAATTTTCTTTTGAAAATAACTTTTATATTATTAACTTACAATTACGTGACACATTAACAAATACTAACTTAAATAATATTAACATCTAAACAAACAAATTTGGTAAATTAGGTGTTTCTTAAACTTTTTATTTGCTTTCT
>JACEGR010012609.1:0-11094 GCA_014170235.1 Listronotus bonariensis | reverse complement strand
CTAAGAGGAAATTTCAGTTAATAGAACCTCCAATTTTTCAATAAATACATATTCATTGCACTGGGGCGATCTGTATAAACAAACTATAAGAAACGTGACCATTGGCTTATAATTAAGTTAAGTTTTTGTAAACAATCTGTAATTGGGCTCTTAACACAAATCTATAATCTGCAATTAATTTTTAAACATCCCATTTTCCATACCTTGGGCACTTTAAATTGTGAATAACACCTAAACAATAAATGTATTACATTGGTTTAAAAAGTCAGTAACCATAGTAACTTAATAGTTTCTATATTTCTCATCATGGCCGTACGCAGAAAATGATTTTGGGGAAAGCAAAAGGCAATAAAAAAGGACTTCAGGAACGTAACGGCTCTTTAAGAAGTGTTTTTGGGCTGAGGGAAGGAGAATTGCCCCATTGCCCTTCCCCCCTGCGTACGGCTCCAGTTTCACAATATATAATTGCCAGGTAATAGACAACAGAATTAGATAATTATACTTTTTGTCTTTACGTAAAATACTAAAATATAAATAGAACTGTTTTTAAATAGTTACTTACAAAAGATAAAATGTTTTCTCTTGGGCGTTAAGTTTTTATTAAAGTCTACCTACAAATAAGAATAACATCAATGGTAATCAGTATGGTTCGTGGGTTTTGTGAAAAGAGAAAGAAATGCCGCCCCCACAGGTTAAAAAATTTTTGAAGAGCAAAAAAAAGTTTCTCACTTTTTCAATGACGCCCCTAGTTGTTTAGAAATGTACAAAAAGGTTGTTTTGCCCAAGTGCCGCAAATAAGCCCTTTATTTCCCAAAATGCCGCCCTCTAATTTGTGCCGCCCCGTGTAAGTGCACCTGCTGCACCCCCGGCCCCGCTAGGAACGGCACTGAGGGTAATAAAATATGTATACTATAATATTTTAATATCCCTACTTTGGCCACTAGTTATCCAATCCGTTTCCGTCATTTGCATTTTAATTTTAATTGCCTTATTTTGGCAAGTTTATAGGCAATTTAGACTACATTACTTATATTTTACTTTTAATAACCATACTTGGCAACCTTATAGGCCATTTAAACTACATCATTTATACTTTAAATACATGTTAAAGCCTTAAGACTAATACTTATTTTAGTTAACAAGACATTTATACGAGTATGTAATTATAAAAAATTAACAATTAAAAAAATACAACCTCTTAAAGTTACATTTCTTAAACACATTTAGTACCGGTGGCGAATTTACAGATTTGCCGCCCGAAGGCTATTTATTTTTACTGCATCTAAATTTTTATACTTTAGTCCACAGTCATATCAGTTACATTTAAACAAAATATTATCTGGCTTTTCTCTAGAATAAAAATATTTAATAAATATTTTAAGAAACTTAAACTTTTTATATAATATGTATTATGAAGGGATATTCTGCTTTGACAATAATATACTAAAAATTAAGAAAACCGGTTTAATATACAGTGCGTTTCAGTCAAAACCCCCTCTTAACTTTTAAATCGTTAGACATTATTTTATAAAAAATTTAGGACTGAAGTAAGACAACATTAACCAAATTGTAGACAAGAAATGACAGATATAAATGTCAAACTGAAAGTTAGGTGCTCCTGACAAGTACTTTATAATCCTGGAATATAAAGGCAATACCTTCAATTAGTAGAAAATGGCGCTTTTTAAAAATTAAATGAATATACCTGATTTGGATGGCCATATTTCCGAAACTAATAATGTTAGATATATTTAACGTGGTATTTCTTTAAAAGTATTTTAAATACTTTTTAATGGTGATATAATATACAGGGTGCGTCATCTAAAATATATACTTATTAATTTTATAACTAAACATTTTTATTCAATACTTTTATTTTCTTACCTGGTTATGATACCTAAATTAGTATCTTTTACCAGTTAATTAATTTTACAAAAGACCAGAATAGCTCTTCATAATATACAGTGTGTCCCAGGATAGGTGTTACAAACGTCGTTTTAAGAAAAGAGGTCGCAAGCTTCATAACTAATAAATACAAAATTTTATTCCGATTAGCAATATAGAAAGCAATTTATAACTAAAAATATGAAAAATAACCAGAAGTAAAGTACCTTTATTTTTGAAAGTAGAACAAAATGATATACACTACTCAAAAGAATTATCGCATATGCTCGATTAATTTTGAATCGCCCTGTATGATTGCTGTTGAAAGGGAGTAGTCAAATTTGTGATTATAAAATATCAGAAATGAGCTTTGCAGATTTTAAAATTTTAAGACAAAAGTACTTTTTTAAATACCGCCAGAGGGCACTTTACCTAAAACTTAAAATTTATTTACTTCATAACTTTTTTATTTTGACAGATATCGCGTGTACATATGTTTATATAAAGCTTTTTTTCTTATTTTCTATTTGTCGGTTAAGTTACTGGACACCCTGTATGTATGTAGGTAATTTGATTGAAATTGATTAAAACTGTGATGTCTATTGGTGCCTAAACGGTGAGGTTTATCGACTTTAATAAAGAGTACCTTATTTTTTAAGTTTTTGATTGTCTATAAAATGGCGCCCCCAGCTTTGCGATAAATGTCAAAGTAAAAAGTTATGTTGTAAATAAATTTTAAGTTTTAGGTAAAGTGACCTCTGGCGGTATTTAAAAAAGTACTTTTGTCTTAAAATTTTAGAATCTGCAAAGCTCGATTTGTGTACTAAATATCAACTGGATTGGTTAAAAAATAAATGCAATATGGCGAAAAACCAAAATAAAAAACTTTGACGGCTTGTAACTCGAAAACGAATGACATTTTGAAAAAAATTATATAAAACTTTACCCTTATTTTGTCAAGTAGAATCACCCCCTTAAGTTTCGTGATCGATTTTTAAATTACCCTGTATTGAGATATGTATAAAATTTTAGTTGTTTGACGTACCTACCCGCATCGATTAGTGCTAAAATCCCGTAAGTCAACACATTAGCTATAGGAGATTTATAGCATGTAATTCTAAAACACTTAAAGTCATTGACAGCAGGGCCAATCCTAGAGGGGGCAAAACGTGCTCTGCACGTGGGCGGCCGAATTTAAAAACCTAATACAAATAAACTGCCCCATTGCCCTAACCGTGTATAGTAGGCCTGACCAACATTGTTAACGCGGCAATCGCGAAACACTAGTGCATTCGGTAGGCAAAAGATAAAATAATTATTCCTTAACATTATTCTTTTCCCCAGAGTTTCTTTATGAGAAGGGGTTTAGACATAAGCGAGACCGGGGATAGCTTGGGTCAGGGACGTGAGGGTGTGAGAATTACGATTTCGGTTCGGTGGCAGTTCTGTTTCAAGTTGTCAGTATTATCAGCTGATGACAGAGTCGTGCGTTGTCGAAGCTTTTATTGTTTGGTAAAAGGCTCTGCCATTTTCGTTTCGGTTGTTTATTTTCGAGTTGTAAATGTTTGTTGTTAGTTTATAGAGATTTCATATTTTATTGGTTCTAACTGTTTTTATTTTAGTAATTTTTTATAGTGTTGTTCATTAAGTTGTACATTATGAAGAAGTGTAGTGTCGAGGGTTCTAGTTTTGTTTATATATTTTTTTAGTTGATGGTTATTAATTAAAATACGCCTGGCGATACTTTCCACCTTTGTATGTGATTATTTCTGTACAATAAGGATTATTTTATTATTAATATTATACATGAGTATTTTTAAAGCAGAGTTAATAAATCAGTTTTGTGTATTAGTCATTATAGATACAAAAAATATAAATACTGTTAAGGTTTTCAAATATGCTTCAAATTAAAAATTATTTAGTTATGGGTACTTTAAAAATATTAAATAACAATATAAGTTTTAAAATTAAATTTAATATTTTGTTTTTTTTTTCAAAGAAAGGTACCTAATTAAATCTTAAACAGTTTTCAGGTATTATACCCTATATGTCCTTAAAATTTTAACAAAACTAAATATAGCTGCCGTCCTTAGTTAAAACGTCCTAACTATATTTTTTAAAAATGTTGGCCTATATGTAAACAAGTTATTCTATACATTATTTATCTATTCTCCCAGTTACGACGTCCTAACTTCATTGACGCAACACACACAATAAAGTTAGGACGTTGTTAACTTGGGAGAATAGATAAATAATGCATAGAATAACTGATAATATATATGCATATACGTAGTAGTAGTGTAGGCCAACATTTTAAAAAAATGTAGTTAGGACGTTTTAAAGCCTACTGTCCATGAGAGCGGTTTTCCGCTCGCGGATATTATCTTATATTATATTATTATTATTATAATTCAGCGTTGTGATTGGCGGGAAAAGCATTTTAAATTTTCACTAACCAATCACAACGCTGAATTATTATCCGCGAGCGGAAAACCGCTTTCATGAACATCCGGCTTAACTAAGGACAGCAGTGTAATTTGGAACCATGTACCAACTGTTGTAAAGAATATAATTTCTGAGAAATTACAAATAAAAAGGTTTCCTCTATGTAATAAACAAGCAATATTAGTTACGCATGTTTACATGTCCGTATTTAGTTAGATTGTCTCTTCGTCACATTGCATATGTGTTATATGTTATTTAGCTCAACCGGTAGGTATATAACAAATAAGGAACCAGTTATTTATTTTATGTACATACCTATACAAAGTTTTTATAATGGTTTTTGAATAAATGAAATAATTACATTTATAGTTTAATTATAACTCATGCATATTGATATAATCTAATAAACTTTTTTTATAACGTACAGTTCTTTTTTGTTTCCTTCTTAATTCTACGCCACTGATCTGTCTAAAATCAAACATGGCCGAAAATGGCCCGACTTGACGTCACAGCCAGGCTAGCCAATATGACGAATGACGTGACCTTATCTCATCAATCGACTTTGCTTTTCCCTATTGGTTTTAAATCAAGGCAAAATATTACACTTATTTCTTAACTAATGAAAACATTTGTAGGATATTCTGGAATTGCTGAAAAACCTATAATACTTAAGACCGACAAACTGGATAGCGCAAACATGTTTTAACTTTAAAAAGAAAATATTGTTCCAAATATGAAAAAGTAAATAGTATGATTTTTTTTAATTAATTAAGAAGTGTAGGGTGGTATTTTACACGGTCTTTAGTAACTCTACCTGCAAATTTTAAAGTTGGTTTTTATAGTACGAGGTGTTAAAAATGTTGTTTTTTATAATACTTTTTATACCAATATGGTAAAAAAATTTGAATTGGTTTTGTTTTTTAAAATAAAGATATTTTCTTTTGCAAATTTATTATTTATTAATAGTATTTTATTAAATTCATAAAAAAATACCGGTGGAGGATTTTAAAGATTTTCTCTGGAAGGTAATCAAAACAATATTATTAACTGTAATTGTTCAATTGAAGTGGTAACAAAAGTCCGGTTTGCAGTAACGCGAATAAACTAAATTTTTATTAAAAAAACGTTTTTTTTTTTTTAATAAAAACAAAGAAAAGTTAACTTTTGTACAAATTTAGTTTTTTTTTGTTCTATGTATATTTTTAAATATTATTTTGGAAAATAAATAAATCAAGAAAAATATATTTTTTATTCAAATTGTTTTATCAAGTAGCATAAAACAGTAAGTAAAAAATGTATCCCAAGCAACACAGAATCCTCTAATAAACGTTTAATTACGTATATACCACTAGTATATTTTTAGTTTATTTCTAACCTTTAATATTGGTTAAAATGTCCGCCTAATATAGGTGTATTAATATTGCAGTAGGTACTATCCAAATTTTAGACGTTGAAAGTATACGTTTATTTATAATATAAAATGAGCAATTAAAAAGCGGTTTCTAATAAACCCTATAAATTGGTATATAATATACAAAACTGTAACGTTTACTAAACACGTTAAAAAGTCTTAAATTTTATACGTTTATATTTAGAATAAATTTTACGTTAAAAAAGCCATTAGAAATAAATGAAATATTGACGTATACGAAAAACGTTTATTTTGTATGTATAATATAGGTATATGTATTAGGTAATACATTCGTACTTAATAAATCTAAAAAAAAAAAAAATGAATAAAATAACAAATTCTCAAATCAAAAGGACGCAACTGGTAACACTTAACACTGCACTCTAATAAATAAAAGTAATAAAAAACACAACAAAAACTGTATAGAACATAAAAAACAGTTGAAACTTAAAAACATTCTAGAATCAAACATAATAATAGAGTCTTTCACGTTTTGGCATTACGGTATCGCTGTTTGGACAGTTTAAGCCAATCTTGGCATGCCTGTCCGATAGCTTTGTCCGTGAGTTCTCCGACAAATGCAACTCCCTGCACCTGGTCCTTACTTTGACATGAAAATTTGACCGCTTCTGTAAAAAAAAGAAAACCCAAAGTCACTAAAAAGTACAGGTGATCTTAGTGTTTTTTGCATACTAAATTAATTGTTAGGGTAGATTAAAGATACGCCCAAACCAACGCGGGATGCGGGAACGGGACGGGGGCGAATGCGGATGCAGAACCTATTTCTACAGCGGGATATGAATATATTTACACCAACGCGTTGTGAATACATACATATATCCCGCTGTAGAAATAGGTCCCGCATCATAAAACAATACTCCTATATCCATGAGGAATATTTTGTGTCCAAATTCGTCCCGCTCCCGTCCTGTTCCCGCATCTCGCGTTGGTTTGGGTGAACCTTTAGCAAGTGCGGTTTAGTAAAATGTATTTGAAATTACCATTCAGTGCTTTGCATGTCAATGTCTCCTTAAACGAATGCTTCCTAGGTTGGCCTAATTAGTGGTGATTCAATGGGGAAATTTCCTCAATTTTTTTCTGAATATGATAGAGGATAAAAAATAAATGAACACTTGTTTTATTATTTGTTTAATTTTAAGGTCTTTATTGTAATTGATTGGTTTTGTTTGTATTATTTTTTAGGTCTGATAATGCTCTTAGGAGCGAAACACATGTCACCATTTAACGGTTAATTGGTAAAAAGTGTAAAGACCGAGACTTTTTGTTGTTTTCTTTTGATATGTTATAACAGGTCTCTTTGAGAATATGGACGACTTCTTTCAACCCAAACATTTCTAAGAAAATTAAAAATAATACTAAAATAGTACACAATACACATAAATTAAAGCGTATATATTAGACGTTTATAAATGGTGTATTAAAAACGTATAATAGAACATTAAATAACCAAGATATATTTCAATAATTTTTATTTTAGTGTACTAAAAATTAAAACAAAACAGAGGTGTAAGGTGTGGTGTGACATTCACCTTACCCAATACACATAAATTAAAGCGTATATATTAAACGTTTATAAATGGTGTACACAAAATACAAAAGGTTAGAGAAATGTCAAATTAATGTATTCCAACCGGCAACATTTTTGCTGCTATTGGCAACAAAAGCACTCGGATGGGCGTTCGAACGTCGTAACTTGAATATTTTGAGTTCAAGTTACGACGTTCGTGGTTGGGCGACAATAGCGTTCTGTTTTATCGACAGAGCGGCAGTTCAATATGGCTACCTTTTGTTTTTATTTTAAAATTATTTTACACCTACTAACATTATTTTATTTAACAAGTAATCAGAATTGCCGAAAGAAAAAAAATTGAATTTTAGGTTAATAAAGTTTTAAAATGTGAAAATAAATTTTTTGTTTTTATTTTTTAACTGAAATTAGAACATTTAAATTACTTGCAAATAAAATAAATATTAGAAAATGTAAAATTGGATGGTCTTTAGTAAATAAAAGTAATTATTTTAAAGTTTAAATTTAAAAAAGTGTTTTATTTTTACAGAAAAAACTGTTATGTACAATATGCAATAAAACTACACAGATGCATAGATTTTTACACTATAAAATTAAAAATAAATGATTTACAATGTTAAACAATATAAATTATATATTTTCAAAGAGGTTATCTTTAATCGGGATGCCACGAACCAGTACTTTGTATTTGTGATCTAAAAACAAAATAATATACATACAAATATTTTTTAGATCAAGATACTGCTATGAAATGAAATGGAAAATCTATATTTGTCCAGAGATCTTACAATTTCACAATAATAATGCCTATTGGGTGTAGGATATGTCATAAATTGTTATTTGTACTATCTATTGGAGTATTTTATTCTGAAAAAAACAACTCTGTGTTTAACTGCAAAAATCTAAGGCTCTCGTTAATATGATTTTACTGGTATAAGGTTAGATGGTGTAGTTTAAACAGATTTTAAATTTAAAAAAAACATTTTCATAAGAACAATGTAAACAATATAACCAAATTAAAACTTTTCAATCTTATGAGCATTCTTTTCACATATTATTTAAACTTAAGTTAAACTTGTCCTCATGTGAGTAAAACCATCTTGAAGAGGATTGCGATTTTTGCACTTAAATGCAGGATGATCCACGAAAAGTCTTGATGTCTTTTCACAATACACTGCGAGTGCTATAAAACAAAAAAATTTACAGAAATTCTTAACATAAATTATTTGCTAAATTATGGTGTTAATCATACTCTGTTTAATGATAACAGTACATAATTATTCTGACTTTACCTACCCTAATGATAAAAAAAAACAAAACAAGGGCTTTATATTTTAATTTTACAAAACCTCCAACAGAGTGAAAAAATTTTGAATGTATTCCATATTAGTGTTTTACTAAACTGTAACGTGTAAAGTAACGATAATCTGACAAAAATAAAACAGAAATCTACTTAAAAAATATGAAAGGATTCTTAATACCAATACAGAAATTACAAAACGAATGTGTCTAACCGAGGTAGTCATTCCATTAAATCAAGGGACCTTATGTAACTATATTCAAATAAAAGAGATACATTAATTGGCTTTTTGTTAATTTACAAGCATTTACCCACCCCAAGACATAATGAATTTTTCTTTGACATTAGCTAATTAATTTTTACCACCACCTTAACTTATACGGGTTAGCTAAATAACATAACATAAAGGCAATGTGAGGAAAAGAGACAATCTAACCAAATACCGGCATGTAAACAAGCATGACAAATAGTGCTTGTTTTGTCATTCTATTACTGACCGATATATCAAAACCTATTGCTCATGAAGCATAATAACTAATAACACTTCACATTTATACCTACAATTCCTGAAGACATTTAAAAACCATATTAAAGTATTATTTGTAGACAGAAATACCTGCAGTGTGCTGATCATTTTAAACATTAATATGAACATGGTTAAAAAACTTACCAGATCAATACTGACTAGAATAAAGATAAAGCCTTTATTTGTTTCATCGAGTTGACAAAAAACATTGATGTTTTACGCAATGTAAAGCATTTTAAAACAAACCTGCTACAACGGATCGATGGTATCAATATTTCTGGCCCTAAAATGTTAAAATGTGGTTAGAATAACTTATCCATCAAAATTTAGTAATTAAAAGTGTTTAAATCTTTGAAGCTAATAAATAAATATACAAAATATAATACTTACTAAAATTCAGCACGAATATATCCAAAAACTTCAGTTTTATTTAAAGAAATAGCAACAAGTGGACCAGACAAACAAGCCAAACAGAGCAACCATTAAAAATTAAAATAGAGTAATGCGCACACGTGGCGGACACGCAATGGCGTGAATTACTGTTTCAAAAAATAATAAACAGTGGTTGTTTTGCATAGAAATCTTGAAAATATATATTTTTTAGGCTTTTATTAAAGTATTTTTTAAATGTTAATTTTATAATGGATAATTCTTATTTTAAATTAAAAATCCATAATTTAAATTTCCCGCGGAATGAGATTTGGCAACATAAGCACTCGGATGGGCGACTTCGCCATATTCACAAATTTAGCTGTTGCCAATTTTGTAATCCAATTGACACCCCCTGATGGTGTATTAAAAACGTATAATAGACCATTAAATAACCAAGATATATTTCAATAATTTTTATTTTAGTGTACTAAAAATTAAAACAAAACAGAGGTGTAAGGTGTGACATTCACCTAATCCAAGTGTTTGAGCCATAATCATTCCTTATAAATAAGGTATACTTAATAGGGGTCAAAACGAAAATTTCCGCAACAGGTTCAGCGGCCATTTTTGCCGACTTCATCAAATAAAACATCAACAATTCTCATCTAATATTATATGTAATATATATAACTATTGAATTGATATGGGCGCAATTAAAATAAAGGTAAAAAGTAGGTACTTACTTTATTAGCAATCGGAAAAACAATGCACTGCACAATATTTTACAACAAGAAACATGAAGCCGGCTGACGTTTTGTTTAGCGGCTTTCGGCGGCCATGGAATCTCATAAGTCACTTCGAACTTGGTTAGTTACAAAGCCGAGGAGAAAAGCGACTGCCGCGCATCACGTGTCGTTATTGTAAGGCTGTTATTGGCTGTTATTGGAATAATGCCGAACGGAAGAGTAAATTTTGTAGATTATTGGTACGTTTACTTTTAGGGAATTTTAGACAATATTATTTATATACAGCACAAAGTCAAATATTTGCAAATATTGACATCAAATTAAAATTATAAAAATATTATTACTAAACCAATGATATTGTCATAGGAGAATGATAATAATGATTTTAAAGCAATAATAGTTAGTTTTATAATAAAAAATAATCTATAATAGACGTCGATTATGCTTTAGTTTCATACGTTGAAATTTCAGTAAATAGTAAGAAAAAAAACGTTTTTAAAATACTCGAAAATAAGAGTGTTTCATGAGATTATCATTAATAGTTCCAAACTATAAACATATTTTTTGTGCATTTTTAAAACACGCACATAAATGAGACCATAATATAAAGTAAAATATTTTTTAAAAATTTTATGATATTAAAAGATGATATGACATACGTTGAATATACGATTAAAATATGCACGTGTTTAATAAATGTTTAATAGAGGTGTAATAAATATACCAAAATCAAAAATACACGACAATATCGTTTAATAAACGTTTATTAAACGAAAAGGCAAATTCTTGTGTTGCTTGGGATGTATTTTTATTAATAGTTTTGGCTTCTAAAAAAAAAGGAATCACTTTTTTTAAGTTAAA
>JACEGR010012608.1:0-11095 GCA_014170235.1 Listronotus bonariensis | reverse complement strand
TTTATCCTGGCACCTACTGCTAGAAAAAAATAGAGCGTCGCTGATAAATTTAACTATAAAAAAGGAAATAAATTGTATAAAAAATGTAAAACGGGTTTATTGTACTTACTAAAAGCTAAAAAATAATTCGGTAAGTCCTAGCTACCAAATCGCACCAATCTTCTCATCAATCTGAGATATTGGTTAGACAAATAATAAAATCGTTTCAGCGTAGCGTATCCAGACTAAATATTATAATAGAAATTTACGGTGCACAACGATTTTATTAGTAGTCTGTTTAACACCCTAGATTGATGGGAAAATGGGTGGGATCTGGTAGCTAGGACTTACCGATTTTTTTTCAGTTTTTAGTACATAACCTAGATCATTTTTATTGTAATAAAACTATTTAACGTATTTTTTTAAATTAAATTTATTTTTAAGTTTTTAGTTTTGTTGTTGGTTGAGTTCATTTAATTCCTCACTATAACTAATCAGAAGTAACCAACGATTTTATTATTTGTCTAATCAATATCCCAGATTGATGAGAAGCTTGGTGCGATCTGGTAGCTAATACTTACCAAATTATTTTTTAGCTTTTAGTACATAACCTAGATCATTTTATTGTAATAAAACTGTTAGGCATATTTTTTTATATAATCTATTATCAAGTTTTTAGTTTTGTTCATTTATTTCAGAATAAGGTCTATTATACTAATCAAGCCCGTTCATTAGATACCCATATTAAGGTAGCTGTGGAAAAATTGTAATTTGCCATTTTGTTTTGGCGGCCACCTTGAATTTGATTTTTTTCATAGTGAGGTCTATTCTACCAATTAAGACCTTTCATTTTATATCCATATTGAGGTTGTTGTGAAGTAATATGTTATCCGCCATTTTGTATCGGCAGCCATCTTGGATTTACAATCATAAATAATGTATTATAGATATTTTAGTGTTATCAAGATTAAGAGTGTGTATCAAATTTGAAATCGATCTGTAGTGGAGAAGGGGTCAAACTTCAACTACTAAATTTGACCCAAACAAACAAACAAATAAATAACTAAATAACAAACTTGTTAGGTTAAGCAAAACCGTTTTATAATAATAATTCACAAACACGTTTAGCCAATTTAAAAGGTGTATTGGTAAGTAAAGCAACAACATAGCGGGACCGATGCGTCACCATGTTTACATGTTGACATTCTTTGTCTACTGTCTCAAAAAATAGTATAATTTGTAACATTATGTTATTTTCATTTTTTTTTATAAAGTGTTTCACAGGCCACGCGGAGAAATGCGTTGTGATGGGGCCGCTTTACCGTGCTTTAGGTGGGTGTAATTTGGTGATTTATTTATTACAAGACCTTTTTGTTGTGAAGCATAATTAATTCCCTTTTTTTAACAAGAGGGGCTTCGCTAACGCGACTTTCCCCACGCCTATACAGGGTGGCCGCCGAGGTATCCGAGAAACTTCGGATATAAATTCAACAATGAAAATTAATTAGGAACAAAAACTTCATATAAACATACGTCCCAAACCTCTTAGTTTTTGAACTGCAGGGTGTTAAAATGTTTTAAAAAATATGTTTTCTTTTATAATAACTTTTATACTAATTTAAATATTTTTAAAAATTTGGGGAATGCCTCCCATTCACCAAAAGACATTTTTGGCATTAAAGAAAAAAATCGTTCAGGAGGGGTTAAAGGTAAATATTTTTTAAGAAAAAAATGGTTTGCCAACATAAACATATTTTTAAATTTTCCATTTAGTTTGACACAAATTTAATCTCATGACTTATTTCTATTTAATGCACGGTTTTCGCGTAAATAAATAAAAACCAATTCTCCGCATGGTCAAATCCCTATCTAATCAAAGAATAAATGGCAGAGGTGTTTTTTTACTGTAGAATTTGATATTTTCGATACGAAATAACCATGCCAAGAAATGGTTTTTATTTATTTACGCGAGAACCGTGCATTTAATAAAAAAGTCAAGAGATAAAATTTGTTCGAAACCTAATGGGAATTTTTAAAAAATATTTTTATTTTAGAAAAATATAGTTGCGAACCATGTTTATATTAAAAAATATCTAACCGAAACCTCTCATCGACAACAGTGGTAAAAATTAATTTGTTTTTTGTATGCCAAAAAATGTCTTCTGGTGCATAGAAGGCTTCCCCCAAATTTTTTGAAAATATCTAAATTGGTTTAAAAGTTATTATAAAATAACATTTATTGTTTAAATTTTTAACACCCTGTAGTTCAAAAACTAAAAGCTAAGATGTTAAGGACATATGGTTATATAAAGTTTTTCCTAATTTTCATCGTTGAATATAATGTATTTCTGCATGCTACCGTTGTACACTACTACACTGAAACTCATACCTATAACGATTACACGATTAGGTATAAAATGGTCTTAATATAAGGGGGCTCGTTTCAAAGTGTACAATTTCCAAAATCAGATTAACATTTACATTTACATCAAATAAAAAATGAACAAAGAACCTATATCTTTATTTTAAACACTCTGGTATTGATGTAGTCATGGCCTAAAAAGTGATTTATTTAAATTCAGCACTAAAAAATAAAACTATTGGAAAATGTATTTCACTGTTGTCTTAAAAAGTATAAATGGAGATTTTTCACTTTGAAACTAGACCCCTCATATTAAATATTAATAATAGTTTAGTTAACAAACTAAATAAACAGTGCTTATGATATTTTAAGCAGAAATATTAATAGTTTAAATAAAATAATTTCCTGTGTTAACATCCGTAAGTGAACTTCCTGATTCATTTTATTCCGGATTTTCCTCATTACGTTTAGTCGCGCGCCTTGTCGACTCGGCTGCAGATGCTGGACGTCTTCGTTTTGGCGTAATTACGTCTTCCTCGGATCTCCCATAAATCTTAATGGTGCACGCGCGAACCAGGATGTACTAGTTATGATCATTGACGGCGAAAAAAACGATTTTCCTCGACCGTTAAAAAAATGCAGTTTTTTAATTGTTAACATGAAGTTAAAGTACTGTATTCTAGTACACTACATAAAGTGTTAAAAAAATAACTTTTTAACACTTCGAAGCTTTTTCACACTTTAAATTAGTGTTTTGTTTCAATGCCTACTTACAATAAACTTAAATATCAATTTATGCAATGTAGCAGTAAACGCGACATCAACTAAACCAAACTATCAAGTTACCTTTGATTTCGTCATTATTTCTTTTAGTTTGTGTCACTAGTTTTAAAATTTGACAGTTTGCAAATATATTTAATAAAAATTACTGAAAATTAATAGTAATAATAAATTTGAATTACTAAGAAATTAAAAAGGACTTTATACTGTTTTATTATTATTTCTACTAAAAATAGGTACATACAATTTTCTAAAATTAAATAATAAATTCATAGTTATAAAGAGGATAATTGTTTCTTAAAAAATAAGGAGGCTATGATTTTTTATTGCAATATAATGGCCGTGCTGCTAAAATTAAAATTAATAAGTTCAGATAAATAAACATATGTATAAAATGGTATTTTGGGAATTTTTATAAGGAAAAAATATAGTATGTCACATATGCATAAAGTGTCTTTTTACTACTGGGATTGCGGATGCGGAGACTACAAATATCAAAAATTGTAAAAACTTTGGACAAAAAAAAATATTTCTGTTTATTAGGGTGGGTCAAAAAATCGACTATCCTTTTTTTTTCATTTTGCACTCTAAAAAACTGGCTGGTAGACACCTTAAAAAAATTCTCTTCAAGTATAAGCCCTTTAGTTTTATATTTTTTCCTTATTATTAAAAAAATATATATATCTCAGTCTCTACTACATGAAAAAAATTTCGCAATTATTTGTAGCTCATTGAATTCTCTACAAAACAGCACTCTTATATTTCTTTGATAAATCTGACCATTAAAAAGATATTTAAGGTCAAAAATGAACTAAAATTTAACACTAAAAATACTTTTTAGTGTTAAATTTGGTAATTTACTAAGATATAATGATTGAAATTTGAGTTTCTATACTATTTCTGTTGGAAATTAAATGCTCTACAAAAAACAATCTCTTCAAAACAAAAAGGTTATTATTTCTAAAATTCTTCAATTTTTAACCTTGAATATCTTTAAAATGGCGTTTAGATTTGTCAAAAAGTGTAGCAGACTTTTTGTGAAGCGATTAATTTTTGATAAAATAGTAGAAACTTAATTATAAATAGTTATTTCTCAGTAAGTTACAAAATTCAAACAAAAAGTTAAGTTTGTGAAAAATAATTTTCAACAATATATGGAACAAGATATTTGTTTTCCATATAGTAGAGACCGAGATATGTATTTTTCTGTTTAATAATAAGAAAAAAACAAAAAATTGAGTGGATTAGGACGTTCCTATTAAAATTTACAGCTCATACTTAGACAGAATATTTTTGAGGTCTCCACAAACCAGTTTTTTAGAGTATAAAATAAAAACACAAATAGTCAATTTTTTTAACCAATGCTAATGTTTATACTATGAAAAAAAATCTGAATTTGAAATCAGTTGAAGGATTGGCGGATATCTCATATTATAGAAACAGGACGACATAGACATAACGCAGCGAATTAGCAAAAAAATAACAAAGAAAATTAAAAATGAAAACAATATCAAAACAATTAAAATTTAAAAAGTAATATAGATGTTTTATACAGGGTTTTCTTTCTGCGGTAAAAAAATTAAGTGTTTATTCATAAGCTAATCTTACGAAAAAAGTTTATATAAACATCGGTCCGGAAATGCATTGTTTCCAAAATTCAGGGTGTTAATTTACAAAAAAAAATGTAAAATTTAATAATATCTTAAATAAATATTTCTTAACGAATTATAATGAAATTTGACATAATTACTAGTCTAGCACCATAACGAAAATGTACGCTACTGGCTTTCGTGCATTTTTTATTTTCCGTAAATTAATCAAACTACAAAACTTTTTGTCCCTTAATTTTTCTTTGAATCCTTAGTAAAAATCCTAGAATAACAGGGCCAAAAAATCGACTTTTTTCAATAGGTATATCAAAAATACTGGTTAAGGTAAGAAAAAAATAGCGTGAAGGTTTGAGTCCTTAATATTATTATTAAGAGGTCTATCTTCGCGACTAAGTTTGGATTTTGTTACTACTACAAACATCAATAAATCAGCTGCATTTATTGATGTTTTCATACCAATTGTAGACAAAAATAATTTTGTAACAAGTCTAAAGCCTCCCTCAGACGGTCAATAATATTGGGGCAATATTATTGATACTAAATATTAAAGACCAAATGGTACCTATCAATAATATTGAGTCAATTTATTAAAAAACTATCAGATTAAATTATCCTGTCGGAAAAGATGGATCTACCGCTTCTAATTCTGTCTGTTTGGGTCATGAGTAAAAAGAAATGAAGGAGGCAACTTACCGTATAGACAAAGACTTAACCAAAAATATCTTTTTCCCATAACTGTCGTTTTTTTGTATGATATATAACAATATGCTTTGCACACGTGTTAATATATTGATAGGCTAATTTTATTGTCTTCAATATTATTGCCATCAATAATATTGTTTCAATAAACCCCTTAAACGTTCAATATTGTTGATCAATATCTATATTACTTCAATAATCTTGACCGTCTAGGAAGGCTTTAACGAAGAATAATGATAATTATCTTTGAAAAAAGTTCAAAATTTTCCATAATAACATCATTTAATAGCGGTTACAAACAATTTAAAAATTTGTCATAAAAACAAACTATATAGTTAAAATTGTATACTGCTTTGACCCTGTTCTACGCCACTTTTCTTTAAAAGTGATAAGCAAATTAGTTTGTTTATAAACTTATTAAACAAATGCCGCTCACTGTAAGACCACGCACGACATTACACGTTATTATTCATCATAAGACTGTAGTAAAATGTTTCGTAGAACAGGAACTAAACTGATGAATGAATGCTTTATTATGTCACAAAAATTACTTTTTTATTTTACGCTTGAACGAGCTTTGTTTATACCGGCACTACCAGCAGTCGTAATAACCACAAACTTGGAAACATATGTGCAAAAATCTTTTTAAACTACACATGTGGATCGACTTTATCCTTCCAGACACATTATTTTAATAATAACACTAGTTAACATGGTGTTTGTCCGTGCAATAAAATGTTTTCTCTTTTTTTTTAACATATAGAGTGCCCTGAATTTTATACAACTTTTTAAAATAAATCTATATCTAATGTCTTCTTTTGGTTAACAAGAAATATGCATATAAAAATAATATAAATTAACGGAGTTAACCTTTTTTGTATTTATTTGTATTTGTGCCTGAATGGGATCATTTTTTAAATGAAATTCTGATTCAGCGCCCCAAAAACCCCCATAACAATTTTTGGTTCGTCTTTTTGATTCTGTCAAGAAAAACCGCGGAAATGACGTTCAGTGTTAGATTCTGGTGCACCAAATGTTCGGGGAATTGTTTTCGACATGAAATTCGAATTCAGCGCCCTCCAAAAAGCCCCTACAATGATTTTTGGTTTGTAACTCTTGTCAAGAGAATTCTTTGGGATGACATCCGCGTCCATGTTACGGTGCACCAGGTGTCCGTGGGGTTTTCGCCGATACCATATTTGAATTTAGTGACCCAAAAACCCCTAGGCGCTGAGTTTCTCTCCGTCCCCGCATGAACTTTGGAAGAGTCTCATGGAGATGACGTTTGTCGGCGTTCCTGAGCTCTAGGTGTTCAGGGGGAGGGGTCAATTTAAATATCAGAATTGTGATCAGGGACCTCAGCAACACTCCGGGTACCCGACTTGGGCCAGTTATGTCTTTTACTTACAAAGTTGTTAAATTTTCCCAAAAGTGTCTCAAAACTTGCATTTTTTGAATACATTCTTAGCTGCCGCAATGCAATTTTCGGTTTGTGTAAAGTAGAAATTAGGTTGAAATTTTACTAATAATTTTTGAAAGCGAATGTAAAAACCGCATTTTGATCCGTCCTGTCCTAAAAACTGTTTAACTTTCGTATTCTATTGCCTCGACTACTTACAATAGACCACCTAGAGCTGCGTCCAGATTTGAACCAAGACCTGCAACCGTACCTAGTCACGAACTACTACAGCAGCCCCATAACGATTTGTGTACAATGACCTGCAACCGTACATATCTGGTCGCCGGAGCAAACCGGCACCGTTGCGAACCAGATAAGTATCGCAGTTCGAAGTTAGCCCCGATCCACAGCTTATGGGTAAATAACATCAAAAGAATTTGTGCGCGACGGCGTTCTCTCCGACGTCCAGATATGTACGGTTGCAGGTCTTTGTATACTAATCTAGACGGGGATGTCGTAGTGGTTAGAAGTTCGCGATGAGGTATGGTTGCAGGTCGTGGTTCCAATCTGGACGTACCTTTACATGACATAGCGTCATGGATTCGTGCCGGTAGCTCTAATATTTTTTCTACGGAGTATTGAATATATGTCTAAACCACGAATAGGATTTTTAGGATTTAAAAACTGTTTTTAAATACTTCATCTTTTGATATATATTTTTTTATTTTGGTTCGTGAAAATCACACTTTTTAATTTTAGTTTTAAACAATCGAGAAAAATTTGGGAAAAATACCTTAATACGGCAGAAATAACACTTGTTTTCGTGCTTAGATGGTAGTCTTTATACTATTGCCAAACCAAAATCAACCATGTGAATTTGTTTTTACCTGCAGTCCAGGTGCATAGAGTTTTTCCACATCTTCCTCAAAACATAAGACATTTTTTGTTGTCGATGAACGATGGACTGAAATTAGTAAATAAAAAATGCATTTCTAATTTGTGTGATTCTGTTAT
The DNA here is from genome assembly GCA_014170235.1 of Listronotus bonariensis. Lineage (NCBI taxonomy): Eukaryota > Metazoa > Arthropoda > Insecta > Coleoptera > Curculionidae > Listronotus > Listronotus bonariensis. The sequence continues at coordinate 3,252 of JACEGR010012608.1, read as the reverse complement.
TAACAAGGCCGTTTGTTCCAGGTGGTGCAAGGCTACTGGGGCAATTTTTTTTTAAATAAAATTATTAACAATTATATCCCATCAATTAAGAATAATCCCAAAATTACTATTGTTATTAAAAAAAAATTTAAATCCAAAATTTCGTAAATAAAACTCATAAGAAACTATGCCCAATTTTTGGTACCCGCCACAACGTGATGCCCTAAGCATTTGCTTCGAAATGTTTAAACAAAGAAATAAAAACCCGAGTTTCATACAAAGTAAAATTGTGTAGCCAACTCTTAGAGGTGCAATTTTTTTTTAAGTATAATATGTGACTTTTATTTAAAGATAGGAAAAAAATACTAAGATTCTAAACTTGCATTTGCTATTTTATTACAATTATTTTTACTTTAGTGTGTAAAAAAATGTATATTTACCCTTTAAAAAAGACATTACAATATTTTTAAATAAATATTTAAAAAAAACTGCGCAATATAGAAACGGATAGGTACGTAAATATTCATATCTTATAACAAAACATGAATGCAACGCTTATTCGTTCAATTAATATATAGGTCATTTATATTGTGAAGAATATTTGCTTGAATTGCAGAAACTTTCAAAAAGGTGTCTAGAAGTCGCCAACGTGCCCACGCGCGTCTTCGTTGCAAAAGAGGTGCAACAGTGTTTCCGCTGCCCACGTGCCAGATTGCAGACCCGATCTAAACCGATAAAATATGTTTATTTCATACTGGATTTTAAATTAATGTAAATCTTTTAATCTTGCTTTTATCAAGAGCAAACATTATGTACAAACCGTGTAAAGGAAATAAAATTAAAAAGGTTACGAGGGTTTATTTGAAGAAAAGATAATTATTTTAGCTGGTAACTTAAAAATATTGTTTGTTTTAAAATCTTAACAATTAAAATCTATATACCTTTTTAAAAGGGTAAACCAAATTTTTCTAAAGAGAATTGTACTGTTTTTTTACATGAGCTTTTTGATCTGATAATAGTTTTTATGTGTAAACGAGAGGGGCTGCCTACACTATTTAAATTTTTATAAATCTTCTTAACTCTTTTGTACTATACTGTATGTACCAGTGGCGGCTGGGGATGGCCAATTTGGTGGGCACACACGCAACATTGTTAAATAAACTATATTTGTTTTTTTATTGTTGATTATTACAGTCTATAAAATCACTTTAACTCTTTTATTTTACTATTTAACATATTATCACTAAAAATGGATTAATTACTTATTATAAGAGACCTAAATGAAATTTTAAACATTGGTTTTTATCTATGGTGCGCGTGTGCCCATCAAATTGGCCATCACCAGCCGCCACTGGTATGTATATTCTAAGTAAACCAGTAACTCCCCCGATGAATTCTACACTAAAAGGTATACTTTGTGAGAATGGCTCTGAGCAACCGTTTTCAAGATATTTTAATTTAAGTGGTTTAGTAATACCAAAAAATGCCTTTAAAAACAGCGTATTAACAAAGACAATTATTGAAACTATAATTGTCTTTGGTATTAATCAAAACTACAACTGCCTCATAATAAACGAATGATTTAATGTATTTTTCCTCATATGGTTTTTGGTTGCACACCATAGGTTGCACTAAACCACTTAAATGCAAATACCTTGAAAATGGTTGCTCAGAGCCATTCTTAGAAGGTATGGAAAGCATAGGGGCGTTTACTGATTTATTTAGATGGAACATACTTAACATAAAAAGCACAAAAATCCAAACGTTTTATAGACCGAGTCTCACTAAAATATTCTAAACATATAAAAATTTATCGAAAAAAAATATTGTTTTTACTTCGACACCTTGTATCTTCCTTATTATAAACTTTTGGATATAGCTATGCTTGGTTAAATCTTATTATTTTGGCATAAGGAATCTCTGGTTTTTGTGTACTATTAATTAGCGGACACCATGTATATCATGCTTTAACACTACACACCTACACATGATAGTGACAAAGTATAAATGCACATTTGGGAGAATACTAAAAAAGTGTATATGTATATTCGAAAAACTGTTTTTACAATTTTTCTCTGGCTACACACAAATTAATTGAACAGCTACAATCTCCTCTGCAAATAGGCCTCTCCCCATTTAAAACAAACTTGGTAGAACATAATCGGAAAATCAAACGATGTCGTCACTGGTCGAAAACTCAGCTATGTGATAAAGGAAACGGTTTTACAAAATTTATTTCTATTTATGTCATTCAATTAATTAACGTATTTTTCTTTCGTCTCCACATTTTAACTTCGTTTTCCATTATTTCTTGCGAGACCCTTGGCGAGGGACTATTTTGCCCACGCCCAGCTACGTCACTGAATGTAGCTAATATTAAAACCTAGGTTTGTGTGTATAATTTCAAGTAAAAAAATTAAAATACAGTTGATTTAAGTTGATGACACATTGTATATTTTAACAATATAACATAATATATAAAGTCAACAGTAAGTACGGTGTAGGTTTTATTAAAATTTTGATTTGGTCACGAATATCTCAAAACCTTAAACATAAACTAAACCTTGAATTGTTAAAGGAATTTTGAAAGAAGGAATTCTAAAGAACCTTACCTTATTCTTATTCCTACAATGCCAAAATCGACTAATAATCGGTGTTGTATTTCAAAAGCCCAAGTTTAATGTGGGTCTGTATACCTATTTTTTATAATTTTACATTTTACTTCCTAAGTACCCGCATATGTCTATTAAAAAATATTTTTAAAATGTAACAAGGTTTTTTTTTTAAAGATCAAAGTCGCCCGGATAATGAAGCTGTAGAACAAGATTTAAAAAAATAAATCAATAACAAGCTTTTAAAAATACAGTATACAATATAAAAATGAAAGTAATCTAAAAATATTACAACTTATAATTATTATTAGGACACTATTCAATTAAATAGTGTCACCATCACTATCATCCCCTAACTGTATAAATAATTCCCAACATTACTTGAAAGTGTGGTATATGATTCTTCAACTTAATTACGTGATCTGGGCGCTGTTGCTCCAACTATTTACTATTTTATCTATTTCCTGGTGATAATGCCTAATACAAAACTATTTAAAGTCGGTGAACTGTTGTTTCGTCTAACTTGGGATTTCAATTGATGCCAAATATGTTCATAGGTTAAAAAATGCAGGATATGTGGAAGCCTTAAAACTGAATGTCCCACGTTATTTGCAAACTCATCACAAACATATTTTTCTCTATATTAAAACATTTTAATACT
>JACEGR010012607.1:0-11096 GCA_014170235.1 Listronotus bonariensis | reverse complement strand
AGTTTTTTCATGTATTGCTACACAGGTATTTCAAAATTCACTATAAATATTCAGGGTCATTTTTAAGGTAATATATATTTTTTAACTCTGTATAGAATGCAAGAAGGTCATAAAATTTTTCCAGGTAAAATTTTGTCCGAAAATTATTTCCAAGATAGAGGTTTTTAAAGTTTTAAGAAAGAAATTTCTTTTTTTATACAACTTTCCTACCACTCCAGATCCTTTTACAAAATTTGGTACACTTTTTTGACCATTGCGTTACATTTTTACTGTAAAAGTTTAAAAAAATTACCAGTGACGTTCGAACAAGATTTGAATTTCATTTTTTTTTCAAGAAAAAATAGTACGTTACTGCTTTTCTTTGAATCAACAGTATTTTTAAAATAATCATTTATTTTTAAGTTAATATAGTATCTCGTTATTTTTTCGTACGACGAATGGTTTTCGTTTCAAAATAAAAGCCATTTTGATGCATGGCAAAATGGCTTTTATGAAAAATTAGTTTTTAATGTTTATTAAAAATTATACCCACCGTGGACTTTTTGTATTAATTTTAGATTGTAGTAATGTAAATTTTTGACCTTTTTTTGTTATAAATTAGACAAACACGAATTTTACATACAAAACACCATATCAGATTTTAGCGATAAAAATTACTTTTATTTTTTAAACGAAAACCGATGGTCGCACTAACAAATAACAAGAAACCAAATTAATTCCAAGTGAATTGTTATTTTAAAATAATATTGACCGGTCCGGCGGTCCGCTCAAAGTAGAAGAGAAACAGATGTCGAACGCTGCCGAACGCGGAGGCCGATTTTGCTTCTTCCGTGCTCTCGCTTGCACTTCAAGCTTTAAGTGGATCGCCGCATGAGTCATGTTTTTGTGCGTGCAGCAGGCTTTATCGAATTATAAGACGTTATCACATGAAAAAAGTACGCCATTGACTTTTTATAAAGTTTTATTTTTTTCTAACTAAGCCATTAACAATCTAACTTTTAGTCCCTTCTTTATTCTTTTTATCTGCTTTCGTTTTCAAGAAAAATATTAAAACTACTTTATTTTTTCTAAAAAGTACCCATAGACAATACATGATATAAAAAGCAGAGACAAGAATGAGACGAGCAACTAAATGTAAATAAATTATCCGAGAGAGATAGCTGCTGGGACTTCCTTGTCTGTCTTCAAGGAAGGTAAACGCAGGTGTCGCGTGGGTCGACTTTATCGTTTGCCCGCCAAATTCAAATTATATAGCTGTGCTATTTTTGCCCTTAATGTTAGGTACTTGTTTTTGTTTCCTATTTATATAAAATATTGCGGTTTAGTTCAATAATTACACACACCTAATTAAAAATGTCATTTATTTGGTTTTTATAAAGATTTTTTTATTACAGATAACCATGTCAATATTACCTTAAATTATCTGTTAAAAAGCAGAAATTTAATATATACACTGTAATCACTAATAAAAGTCAATATTCAAAGTCCAATTAAAGGTAAAAACCACGAAACACACAATAAATCACAGAAAATGTAAACAAACTGTCCAAACAAATCGGCCATTGAAAAATATCAAACACAAATATCGAATAACATTTCGGCGTGACTGCCTGCGGCAACGTTGTCAAGTTAAAAATATTCGATTCATGGTATATTTTCTTTCTCTTAATTAGATGTGAGCCAAAAAAGGACATTAAAGTTTACATGCAGAAATTGTAAACAACTTGGCAACCAGGGCAAAGCGATGATTGCTCCATCTACGATAGCCTGCCATGATGAAAGACAAAGACATATTTATTGGAACTTGCGTTAAACCAGAAAGAGATAAATACAACGGACAAATTGTTAGGACCAGTTACTCGTCTCATTGTTGTCTCTGTAAAAAGCAAAAAAAACATTTATTTGCCTTGCAATTAATAAGCATTTCTGTATTTCATAAAAAAATTTCATTTTTTCCATTTACTAAGAATATTATTTTATGGTGTTTAGGGCTACTATTTAATATGACTAAAAGTGCTTTCAGCTTTTTTTCTTGAAAACGAAGCAAGATAAAAGGTCAGTGACTTACTTTTTCTCTTAATTATTTTGGCTGTAGTACCAACTCGACCCTATTTTCTTAATATAGGTAAAGCTTTACAAGTGCGTTATTACATTAAATAGGTATACCAAATTTCATCCAAATCGGTTAAGGCGTTTTTAAGATATTTAAAAAATAAAGAATTTTTGTTTAAACTTTAACGCCCTGTATCGCAGGCATGCTTATAGGAACTATTTTTAATAAAAACACATAATAAAACACCCCCCTTCTCTCCTTAGTTTGAACCGTAGTTAGGCAGCACAGTATTTTTGGAAAAAAATTAATTATTAATTTTTTCTAGCCTTAGCACCGCTACTCACGAGCCAGGTCTGCAGTTCCGTATTGGGGTATAATTGGGTAAGTAAGTTCCCAGCTTGCCTCAAATACCTACCCTACATTTTAATAAAAAAAGATTTAAATAATATTGAAACAAAATTTACAGAAAACCTACACACACAAATAGATACTTAAACTTTAACTCAAATCACCCCATAATGGTTAAAAGGGAGTTGTAAAAAGTCTATTTGATAGAATTAAAGTCATTTGTTCTAATCAAAATATAAACAATGAAAAAGATTATTTAAAAGATATTTTATTTCAAAATAATTATCCTCTTGATTTTATAAATAATTGTTTCCATGAATTTGAAAATCCAAATATAAGACAAAATCAAAATAGACCTGTTACAAATTTATTTTTACCATACATTCCCGGACTATCAAATAAAATTCAACGAATAGGAAATAAATTTAATATTCGCACAATTTTTAAAACACAAAACACCATTAGATCTCAATTAACAAAAACAAAACCATACAACTTAAATGAAAATACAAAAAATGTTATTTATAAAATACCTTGCGAATGCAATAAGTTTTATATAGGTGAAACTTGTAGACCATTAGCTAAACGCATAAAAGAACACAGATCATACATTAAAAACACAGAATTTCATAAATCAAAAATCTGCCAACACGCATTTGATAACAATCACAGAATAAACTGGGATGCTTCTAGTATTTTAGCAAAGGAAACTTGTTCTAAAAAACGCAAAATCAAAGAAAGTGCGTATATATTATTAAATAAAGATAATTGTGTAGCATCAATTTCAGTTAATTTAAATAACACTTGGTTGCCTTTGCTCGATACTGAAGTATCTTCAGGAAAGCTAAAAATCAATTAACTCATTACCTTTTTGTCTTACAAATAATAAATACACCAGTTACTTATGTCACTCATGACACATATGTCAAACTATTTTCAGTTTGAGATTCTAAAAGCACAAAATTTAATCATTTCTAATTTAAATATTAGTTGGTTTTTTATTTTTATTTTTTAAGTTCATTTTTAACTTGACAACGGTGGCAGACTTGCCACCGAAACGTCGTTTTTAATTCGAATTTTTTGGGTTTTTGGGGGTTTTCTTTTATTTTGTTTCAGGCGACCGGCAAGTTCATAGGGGTCAATAGGGCTGAACAGGGTCAGCTCGTATACCCCGGGACCAGGACCGAGGCGGTCCCATTCTTTCCAGGCGTGTACCTAACAAAAAGACCATCCAAAAATTGTTGTCAGCTCTTAGACCATATCTTGCGATACCTGTGATTTAATAGACTTTATAAGACATATCAAAATAAACTTTTTTATATTTACCTACTTTACTCTTGAGCAAAAACCATATTTTTCGTTAAACTTCGTAGATGACTGGTACAATTTGATATCTGATGGATTCTTTTAGGTGTTGGATCATGCAGAACCCTTTATAAGGAATTATTTTTGTTTTTTGTAAATTAATTTAAAAGAAAGAGTTTTTGATATGACTTCTACTACTGGAGACGCACTGTATGTAAAAGATGATGGTACTGAGGCTGTAATAACGAAAAATAAATGATTTTATTATATCGTTATGTTTTATAGTTTATATAAAAACTAAAAAATAGGAGTTTAGTTCTGGTAATCCAAAATTTTATTATTAAAAAAAAACTAATACGTCTAAAATTTTTAAAAAATCATTCAAAAATCTCTAAAAGGTAAGTCTGAGAATAAATTAAAGCTTTAAGAACATATATTTAAAATTTAAATTTGTATTGACACAGTTGTAAGAACAATAATTGCATACGATTAAAAGGCGCATTACAACTGCTAGACGCCATGGCAATTACAGGTCCCACCTCCCATAAATAACTAATTAAAAAGGAGTTCTTTTCAATTGCAATAATAGTAAAACAGTACCGGTACCATCTTCGGCCAACCTTGAGCCACCTTCAGACGGATGGTCATACCTACCGGGGTTTATAGAAAAAAACTAAGTACTTATTTTTTATGATCCAGCATTCATAAAATCAATAAAAAATTAAAATTACTGATATAGAATGTTTATTTGTCATAAAATTAAAAATTTAGGCTTGTTTAAAACTTATTCCTAGAAATTTACAAATATGGTAACCACGAACAACTGTCTACGTCGACTATTATACATGAAACACGTTGAGAGTTTTCAGATAAATTAAAAACTGTAACAATATACAGAGTGTCCGCGGGTGAGGTTTACAGGAGGACAAATGGATCAAAAATTTTATTTTTCGAATAGAAGTCATTATTCATGAAAATTTTTGCTTGTGAAAATAATATGATTAACGAAGACAAAATGTTGATTTTGTATTCAGGGTTTCAAAAAGTGCCCAAAATGATACTTTCTCGCACGCAAAAGTATGTAGATTTTGCGCAAGTGTTAAGCCGCGTCCGAACTTGCAACAATTCGCCGCGCCGCTCGACGTGGACGCAGACGAAATTCATCTTGTTTCAAGCGCTTGACAAATGATTTGCCGGTGATTCAGAGCTTGTTGGTTTTGTGGCATCAAAGAAGCGCGCAATATGTTGGTTAGTTTGGACGAATGTTTGGCAAATTGTTGCAAGTCTGGACGCAGATTTAGGAACAATATTTTTTCTAGAAGTGTCTTATAAAAGTAAAAACATACAGGGTGGCTATTTGAAAAAGAAACAGAGCTAATTTTTGGGAGCCACAGGTCATTTCAGGAAAAACGCTGTGGCACGTCAATTTTGGGTGTCTGGGGGTAAACATTTTTTTGCCACTTTTACCCCTTAGCTGCAACAATCTAGAAGGGAACGTCCCACAAAAATCTTAAATGGAAAGAGGGATACATTATTTTAAAAGTCCCTCGACCCTGATTACAAATGCCAAGTTTAAAGTCTTTGCTGTTATTTTCGTTGATATGACAGCTTGTCAAAATTTTGTTTTTTTTAAAGTAAAATATTAAATTACCTGTAGAAGCAAGCTTCTTTTAACTAAAGGGATAGAATAAGGGTTAAGCATGAGGTATATGTAAAGGGTTTTTAATTTTTAACCCATGATGTTTGACAACAGTGCATGACCAAGGCAAGAATGTGAGATGTAGATGCATGTTCCTTCCGAGCAGAGTGAACTCACACGGACGTCGGTCTCTCTTTGATCAACCGGGTATCCCTGTCTGTAGCGGACGAAGATCTTGTGCGAACCATGTAATTCAATGTCCGTCGGGGTATTAGCCCGGGAAGTAGTTGTTTTGGTTCCATAGGGAGTGCACTGGATAGTGCCTCCGATACCTCGGGAAGAGCTTAGCTCTTGTTACAGCTTAAAGGCAAGAATGATAAAGCTGTTCAATTTCGGCGGAGTACTCAGTCAGTAGTGACATTTTACTATGGAACGCTACACGATTGAACAACGCGTAGAAATCGTTAAATGTTATTAAAATATCAAAATCAGTATTCGGTTCGCAAAACGTTTCGTGCACTGTGTTTAATATGTAGTGTTCTCACCTAGGTCCTGCGCTTAGCCTCCGTTGGATTTCTTCTTGTGGGGCTACATCAAATCTCGAGTATATGCGGACAAACCACAAAAGATTGCCGCCCTAGAGGCCAACATAACTCGCACCATTGGTGAGATTGGGCAAATTGGTCAAATATGTGTCAGAATGTCATCGAAAATTGGATCTCTAGAATTCGAATGACTTAGCGAAACCGCGGCGGTCAATTGACTGGTATAATTTTTTAAACTTAATGTCATCAATTATAATTTTGTATAAAAATACAATTTTATTTTTATAATTTGTTGTATTTGTATTTAAAGATAGAGCGCTAAAAATGGAAAACCCTTGATAATATATTTATAGTTAATAATTATTATGTGCAATTCCTATTTACTGATAAATTTAAAAAATCAGAAAAAAGAAAGAAACTTTATTTTTCTGTTTTTTTTATAGCATTCTAAAAGCAACCTTTTTAATAGGTTTTTTAAAAAGGTGTCCCAAGGTGCTAGTGCATTTAAAATTCACTATTAATGTAATAATTAGACATTTTCTTGTATTTTTTGGAAAAATAGAATACGACTCTGCTAAAATTTAAGGGTGGTATTTGATTTTACCCAAATTTTTAAGGACCAGCGAAAAGCGATTTTTCATAACCTTTCCAAAAAGGTGCCACATAAGGGGTGTTGCCATTTAAGATTTTTACGTAACTGGGGTTGCAGAGGGGTTAATAGAGGTGTTTTGAAAACTATGTAATTTGCAGAAACGGTATTTTTTTTTTGATATTTCCCTTGGTCTAGAAAATAGAGCCATTGTAATGTTTAAGAAACGTACCTTGTAGTTCTGGTCCACAAAGAATTCGCAAAAAGTTAGTTTTTGGTTAGCCCCCACAGAAAAAATCAAAACTTTTAAGGGTTTTTTCGTAGATATAATCAAATTTTATAAACAAATCTTAAATTTCGCAAAAATATCTGCCTAAATAAAGGCAATTAAAAGTCTCGCATAAAAAAATTGTATACCTATAGACTGAAAAAATTTCAACTGGTATAGTTTTTGAAAAATATATGTTGTCTTAATATAACATTTTTTTAAAATAAAATTTGATTGAATTCACGAAAAAATACAAATGGAGGAGTTGCCTTTAAAAGTTTTGATTTTCACAGGGAGGGGTGGAAAACGGAGGGTTAATCAAAAAACCAACTTGTTTTCGCAAATTCGAAAATAAAATTTATTTTTACCAGAGTGTTCCTGTGTTCCTTGCTGTCCCATATCTAAGTTTTAGACAAGACAAAAATTTAAATTCTAGTTGCGCGCCTGAGCGGGAAAGTGGTCTCTTGAGCGAGAGAAGAGTGCTCCATTCGAGACGAGTAAGTCCTTTTTTTACAAATCCTTTGGCTCAGACAAAGGATTATTCCCTTGTTTAATTATAAAAAATATAGAAACGTCACAAAAAGTCAGTGGCGTACTTTTCTGCGTCAATAATATAAGTTGCGGTGCCCACCGGGACGCCACTGAGCCCAATAATATCAATCTGGTTAGGCTAAATAAGCGAATTATTACTTTTAATAAACGAACCAAATTATAATTAAATCAGCTCTTGCATATTAAAAATATTAGGAAAAAACTGTTTTTTTTCAATTTTAATGCCCTGTATCTCAGTAAAGAAGTAACTCGGACATGTGTTTAAAGAAACTTTTTTCCATAAAGTAACATAAGAAATCACACCTTAAAGTTTCGTACCGTTGTTAGAAAACACCCTGTATATAAGCAGAGTTGGGTCGAATACAGAAATTTGGTATTCGAATACGAATACGAATACCCTCAAAAAAATTTCGAATATTTTCGAATACCTACAAAAAAGTATTCGAATACTTGGTATTCATGAATACCACAATTGGGTATTCATGAATACTGAAGAGCAAAAAAACTCCTTTTTCTTAAAAAAGCAACTCACTCTTATTTTTCTACGTTTTTATAACAAAAATGCGGTGGCGTACCTTGTTCTTGCTTAAAAACTAATCATTTCAAGCATTGAAGACGTTTCCCAAATTTTCAAAAAATAACTTTTTTTTTTAAACTATTGACTTCACTTTTGGAATGGGGATGTACATACTCTCTACGATTTACCAGATAGTCATGATTTAAACTGACATAATAAAATTCATTATACACATCCCTTTTGTGTAAAATGGAGATAAATACATATTAGCCTAACCTAATACATAGAAAACATAGTTTGCAATGTCACTTTTTATATGTTGTACCAAGTTACTTGTTTTTTAATAGCAAAACCCCAAAAAGTTAAAATAATTAATTTAGATATATTTTTGTTTGCAAAAATAATGTATATCTGTTCAAAATTACTTACCTATTAGGATTACATTTTTTTTTTTAATTTGTAAAACTAACTTCCTAAACTGTTAGTTTGCAAATGATGACATATATGACATGTTTTAACCCGCTTAAGATGCATAAAAAGTAACGTAATATTAAGAAAATAAGCAAACAGTATTTAAATTCAGGATTTGAATACCAGAATATAGGTATTTGAATATCAGTATTCGAATACCGGTATTCGAATACCAGTACTCGAATACGAGTATTCGAATATCGGTATTCGAATACCAGTATTTGAATACCAAAATATTAAAAAACGATATTCAGAATAAAGAATACCGAATACTGACCAAAAAAGTATTCCGTCGAATACCGAATACCAAACACATAAATCCATTCGAATAGTATTCGAATACCGCACAAATGTATTCTGAATAGTATTCAGAATACCGAGTATTCGAATACTACCCAACTCTGTATATAAGTCAACCTCTTAAATCTATGATCCAATAACCTGATAATCTAGCTTTAAGAACTGCATAGATGCATACTGATCATCTCCTATTTTACATAAGCCCCCGTATTCTTGATCTGAATTACTTAACAAAAGATGTTTAATAGGAGGATCGCATTCTTCACTTGGGATGAACCATTTTGATTGTAGAGAGGGGCAAAAATGAAATGCAAAATGGATGCAAAAGTGCAAGGGTGTATTAATTGACCGATCGATATAAATAATTGAAAGACGCGTTTAGGTGTCAGAGTAGCCGTAGAATTCAAAGATGAGATTTGTAAGTAGTACAGAAATAGTTTAGATAAAATTTTATAACCAAAATATTACATATAAAATTTTAAAATCCTAATTTTATGTATAACATTTTTTTAAAGGGGGTATTAATAATTTGTGCTTAAAAATATTCAGATTTTTATACAGTGTGTTACAAATTCAAAGAGCACCAGTAAGAGATACAGAGTTAGTTAAATTGGGGCAAAGTTGCGCATTTTTATGCTAAACAATATTTTGTTTTAAATATTTAAAAACTTGCAACGGTTCCGAAATTATCCGAAAAAATTGAAATTTTGCGAAACAGTTTTCTTAGTTTATTATAGAGATACAAGTGGCACATTTTTGTTGCTATTTTTTTTTCTGTTCTGTCTTTGAGCTACTATCATCAACTTTGTTTTTTTGTTTTTAATGGGCGGAATATTAGGCTTCAAACCTAATAAATTCGTATTTTAATTCTTAATTTAATGATATATTACACTATACATTTATTATGCGACATTTTGAATCAAAAAAAAAAATCATTATTTACTTATTTTCCATTATTTTTTTGTTTCAAGTGATCTTGGAAATTATTATTTTAAAATATATATATATATATATATATATATATATATATATATATATATATATATATATATATATATATATATATATATTTATTTATAATTCAACTAACAAGCTACTGAAACTTATTTCATTGATATACATTTCCCAGCAAACACTATTTGCCGGCAATATACATTTTTCATATTGGCATTGATGGTAAAGCATTGGCAATTGGTGGCAATATTATGCCTACATCTAATACACATTAAAAAGTTAACCCTAAATAAACACTTAATTGCCAATAAATTTTACATGCAGGCGAATTGCCGGCAAGCATACAAAAATGGCGACATACCAATCCTGATTAAATAAAGCATGCCTTTTTGTTGCAGGCAAATAAATATTGGATTTTTGAAGGCAAACCTTCAACGCATATTCATACTTTTCAAACCATATTATTAACATTGATATTTAACTAACATTCTAGCAATTTTTGAACTGTTTTATTTATAATGGCGGCTAAACAACAATATTTTATGTTTTTTACATAATTTAAAAAAATGGCCTTTTCCTAACATTTTATTGAAACAAATCATGCAAATAAAAATTTAGTGAAACAAAATGTTTATTATATATTTTTTGAAAACAATAAAAATAAAATGATGGTAAAATTAGCTAGGTTAATTTCGACAATTTCGACCGAAGGTGATAAATTCAAATTTCCCGCTTAGCCGAAATACAAGATTTGACAATTTAACAGATGATGCAACCTTGCTTTTGTTTGGCCGCTTTGGGCAATTGTTTTCTATGTTGTTTTCTAGCTTTTTAGTTTCTTTTTTAGAAAAAATTTTTAGTAGACATAATTAAGTGTATTCATTACCTAATTAGTGTGTGTTGTGTAATTAATTGGTGATGACTAGTCAAGAAGGCAGGTTATTCAAGTAGACTATTAGGAGCTGTAAACATTTTGTTTAAAACTTTTTAATTTGTAGATACCTAGAAAAATATATGAAATCAGGGAGTTGCCTTATTAAAAGTTTTAAAGACGTGTTAATAAACAAATTATATATATTTAAAAGTTTTTTTTTGACATTTAACTTATTTAAAATATTTTTTCTATGTTTTGGATCTGAAAATTGAGTATAAGTGTCCCTTAAATACTTATTATTTTAAAGTGTTTTCTTTTGATTTACTATATTTTTTTAAATTTTATTACATGTATTTTTTTATTGATAAAGTTTTCCTGCCTTTTTTCTCATTTTTTTCGATTACAAAATTCCAAATATGTTATTTAACTTTTGGGGCATTCAGCTTATAAAACTTGCAATACTTATTTAATGATAAATGCCATTATCCTAAACGAATTTTTTTGCCAATAACTTATTAATGATGGATGCCATCATCCTAAATGCATTTTTTCATCATAAATTATTAATGACGGATGCCATCACATTATCTGCAACACGTGGCCTAATAACGGCCAATTGCCCACTTTCGCGTCTTTTTGATACCTTTTTGCCAATGCCTCCACGGCAAAAAATGTTATATG
>JACEGR010012606.1:0-11098 GCA_014170235.1 Listronotus bonariensis | reverse complement strand
CCTGTTCAAAATCCATGCAGTAAATAAAAAAATTGTCTTACCCTATATAATTACTACTAACTAAACTTTGAATAGAAATAGGCTAAGTATGAGATATACAGGGTGTCCGCTAATTAATGGTACACAGAAAACTATCAGCCTCTGTATCTTAATCGTAATAGAAAAGAAATTTCCTTTCTATGCAATGTAAATCATATGAACATTTCAGGAAATTTCTTTTCTATTGCGTTACAGAGTACTGGCTCAGATTCTCTATGCCAAAATATAAAGATTAAACCACACATACCTATATTCTAAAGTTGATAATAAGAAAGATACAGGGTGCCACAGTAAAAAACATATTTTTAATTTATTTCTGATAAATTTTGATACGTTTTGAATATTTTAATTAAACTCTGGTATCTAGGGGTTTTTGACATGAGCTGTTTAGGTATAATATTAATTTTTATGTGTAAACCAGAGGAAGCTGACTACACTATTCATATTTTTCTAAAAGTCCTAACTTTTTTGTGCTACACTGTATGTATCATCTAAGTAAACCAGTAAACTCCCCAATGGTTACTACACAAAAAGGTGATACTTTGTTAGATTGGCTCTGAGCAACTGTTTTCAAGATATTTAAATTTAAGTGGTTTAGTGCAATCAAAAATGCCATTAAAAACAGCCTATTAGTTATAACCACAATTGCCTCATAATAAACAAATGATTTATTGTATTCTTCCATATACTTTATATTTGCACTAAACTACTTAAATACAAATATTTTGAAAACGGTTGCTCGGAGCCATTCTTACAAAGTATACCTTTTTTGCGTAGAGTGCATAGGTGAGTTTACTGGTTTACTAAAATGGTACATATAGAATAAAGTAGCACAAAAAAGTTGGAACGTTTTAGAAAAATTTAAATAGTGTAGCTAGCTTTCCTTGGTTTACACATGAAAATTAATATCAGATCTGAATAGCTTATGTCAAAAAATCTTTTTTAGTGTGTTTAGTACTGTTTTATTAATTTAGCAATTAAATGAATATCGCAATAATCCATATGCTATCATCTAGTTTTACTAAAATATTCAAAACGTATTAAAAATAACAAAAAATAAAATATTTTTTCACTTGGACACCCTGTATCTTTCTTATTGTTAAACTTTTGGATATAGGTATGTTTAGTTAAATCTTACTATTTTGACATAAGGAATCTGTGGTTGTGGTTTTCTGTGTACCATTAATTTGCGGACATCCTGTATAATTCAGGGTGGCCGCCGGGGTATCCAAGATACTTATATAAGCAGCAGGTTCCACATTCTAGAAACTCTAGGGATAAAAGAGCAAACAAAGTGGGAAGTTCGGGGCCTGTCCAGTTGGACCGTATAGGGATGCCTACACGCGGCACCACAAGTTTCTCTGTTGGAAACCGTGAGTGGAGGAACTATACTGGACAATTCTTCAGAGCAGAAGCCATACAAGTGGAAGCCTTTCTGTAAGTGAAGGATCATTAATGAGACGCATAGCTCTTCTTTGGATGGAGTCAAGAATATAAATTCTATGACTTATTTTAAGCACTTTTTCAAATTTATATCGGTTCTTGAATTATTTGAGTTGCCAGGGCATTAATTCTAGAGTAATGAAATAACATTAAATTGCCCCGCAACCCCCTATATTTAACCAGCAAGACGCACGGCTGCGGACTGTTGCGGTTATGTGTGACCGGACCTTAATACTGTAGCAACAACTCAAAAGTTATAAATAAAATAATAAATTTTTATTCTAAATCAAAGGTCAATAATTTAATCCCAAACTAAACATGTCCATATTTTAACAAAAATCGACTTATATATGAATTTTAAAATATTTGTTATTATTTTTATTGATTTATATCTTTAAATCGTTTTAAAATAATACAGGGCTTTGTAAAATCAATATGAAAGTATAAAAATCGAGCAAAAACACTGCATGAAAATCAGAGCAGAGCTGTCAAATTTTTTTTTGTTTTCCAGGGGCTACGTATCGTAAAAGTTTCAAAGTAAAATAGACTTTTACATCGTAAAAACTTATTAGGATATATACAGGGTGATTTAAAAATCAACCACGAAACTTAAGGGGGTGATTCTACTTAACAAAATAAGGGTAGAGCGAGTTGCAAGCCGTCAAAGTTCAAGTTTTTATTTTTTGTTTTTGAGCTACTCGCTTATAGAAAAACCGATTTGACTTATATTTAAAACCTAGACTAAATCGTCTGCGTTTCATCATTCTAGTAACAATTCACATTGATTGTTTGCCGCTAGAGGGCACTTTACCTACATTGAAAATTGTTTTTTGTCATAATTTTTTAGTGTTGACAGCTACAGTAGTTTTTGGCATGTTTTCTAAAAGACTGATGCCAGGCCTTTAAAAAAGGTGCTTTTTATTTACATCGCTAAACCCAACGGTTTAGACGTAAATCACCCTTAAAAATTAAGTGGTAAATTTAATTTTTCTCATTTCATTACCACCAGCTACCAAGTAAATAGCTATCAAATTATACTAAAGCTGTCAGTGTAAAATAAAATACGCCTTTTAAACTATTTAATTTATAAATTTAAAATAACTAATAATGGCTAATCAGTAAATATTCATAGTATATGGATTATTCCGATATACATTTAATTGCTAAAAATTAATAAAATAGTACTAAACAAACTAAAAAAGATTCTCAAAATGTCCCCCATTTTCTTCAATTCATTTCCTAAGACTCTTCAAAAAATGTCGCCCAACTCGATGAAAAATTCCTGGTGTTTCTTTAATAATTTGGCACTTTTCGATTATCCTGAAGCGAAGATCCTCGACGTTGGTTACTGGAGTATCGTACACCAATTGTTTTAAATGACCCCAAAAGAAAAAATCCATAGGATTAAGGTCTGGTGACCTCGCTGCCCATGCCAATGGCCCACTTCGTCCTATCCATCGCTCAGGATACGTTGCATTCAAATACTGCCGGACACGTATACTAAAGTGGGGCGAAGCTCCGTCTTGGAGGATCCACATGTTGGCCCTTACTTCCAATGGCACATCTTCCAGATACAATGGGAGACGATTTAGGATAAAATCTAAGTATACGTCACCAGTTATTGGGCCATCAAAGAAATGAGGACCAATAAGACAATCTTCTATTATCCCTGCCCACACATTCAGTGAAAATCTACGCTGATGTTTCGTTTCTACCACATTGTTTGGGTTCTCGTAAGCATATGTGTGGATGTTGTGTAGATTTGTTATGCCATCACGAGTGAAACCAGCTTTGTCAGTGAATAATATGAGGCCAATTAATCGATTATCGTGTTCATACTTAGCTAGGATCTGATTGCACATTTCCAACCGTCTCGGCCGATCATCATCATAAAGAGCCTGCACCTTTTGTGAATGAAACGGGTAAAGTTGTTCTTCTCTTAGTACCCTCCATGAACTAGCTTGACAGAGCCGCACTTCATTCAAAATTTTTATAGTACTAGTACTTGGATGATCTACTGTAGCTGTCAACACTAAACAATTATGACAAGCGGCACACAATCAATGTAAATTGTTATCAAAATGATAAAGCGCAGATGACTTAGCCTATCTTTGAAATATTAGTCAAATCGGTTTTCCCGTAAGCAGGCAATTCAAAAAACAAAAAATAAAAACTTAAACTTTGACGGCTTGTAACTCGAAAACGAATGACATTAAAAAAATTATATGAAGCTCTACCCTTATTTTGTCAAGTAGAATCACCCCTAAGTTTCGTGATCAATTTTTGAATCACCCTGTATTTTTAGAGCCCATAAAGAGTTTAAAACACACTTAGAGTTTTACTTTTAAGAGTTTTAATGTCAAACATTTTTTCCATTTGTAAGTGAACATCTCTATTTTTAAATATTGATTACTCTTTAATTATTGCATTTTAAGGTATAACCGTATAACTCTAAAGGAACCCACTATTTATATCGTGTCTACAGAAGTTCTTAACAAATAGGAAGCTTTTTTATTAGTAACTTTTCGAAAAAAGTGCCTCCTCATAAAAGTCCTGGTGAGAAAATATCTTTAAACAACAATATTTGTATGTTGAAATTACAGGAAGGCTTCAAAAAGGTTCTGGTTTCTCATTATAGCAATGGTTAAAAAAATCTATTTTTTAATTGTATATTTGATGCAAAACTTTAAAAATTACAACCCAATGAATTAGAAATTGATAATTGGCAACTAGGGCAACTACTTAACCTCAATTTTATCGTTATTGGTGTAATGTTTGTTTTTACTCTGAGATTTGCTTCAAAGAAGTCAAATAATTTTTTATTTTATACTTCTGTCTTTAAACAAATTGTATCAAATATTTGATCTTATTTGACAATATGTTTGATAAGTGTAAAACCAGCTTTATTAACAAGAGCATTTTTTTGTATTTTGCACACGGCTGTTTAGTTTTCTTTTAATTGCTTTTAATTTTTTTTTATTTAGGGATGTTTGGAATAAATAAATAAACATCTCTAAAAATGAAAATGCTTTTCATTAATTTCTCTTGATCACTTTTGTAATCTTTATTAGTTTTGGAAATTAGGCCGACGAATTTTATTAACTTGAAAACAGAGCCATTTTAAATCCTCCCTGTAGATTCAACATTAAAATACTTTTCGGAAATTTATTTTCTTAACAAGCAGGACTTTTTAGGAAGAGGCACTCTTTTCGTATAGTCAGTGGTGTAGCTACTATGGAGTTAGGCGAGGTAGTGCCCCGGGGCCCCAAAGCTCAGG
Source organism: Listronotus bonariensis (assembly GCA_014170235.1). NCBI lineage: Eukaryota > Metazoa > Arthropoda > Insecta > Coleoptera > Curculionidae > Listronotus > Listronotus bonariensis. Next base: position 6,339 of record JACEGR010012606.1, on the reverse strand, counting down.
TGGGCTCCTTGGAGTTAAGAGGGGGTACCTTGGCCTTAGTACTGAAAAACTGAGAACAAATGCGGTGAAGAATGAAGGTGAAGATCTTGTTGTTTTATTGCTGTATTAAATATATTTTGGGATGATAAGTATATGAAAATGTTTAAATAAAGCAGTTTTTATTACATGAGGACCTTTTTTCTTGCGTCTCGACATTTGCAATTTTTTGAGGCACTAATTTGGTTTTTTGCCCCAGAGCTCCTGCTGATATAGCTACGCCACTGCGTATAGTTAATAATTAAAAATGTGCCCATTTGGAAAGAACTTTCAAAGACGCTATACAGTGCTTGTCTAAATTCAGGACCCCCCTACTAACCTTTGGAATTGTTTAGTATTTTTTACGAAAATTTAAGGACTTTGGTGAGACAACATAAACCAAATTCTAGACAAGAAATGACAGATATAAATGTCAGACTGACAGCTGAGCGCCTTTTGAAAAGAAAAATTAAATGGAAAGGGGGTCTGGTTGCACATCATTTAAAAGCTCCTGACGAGTTCTTTATAACCCCAGAATATAAAGTCAATACCTTTACCTACTACAAAATGGCCGCACTTTGAAAATTACCTGAATACCTTATTTAAATGGCCGTATTTCCCAATCTAATAAAGTTAAATCCACTTAATGTGGTATTTTCATAAATCTCTTTTAAGGATTTATTTATTGATAATATTGGTAATACTATACAGGGTAGGACAAAAAGTATACATTTTTTAATAACGCACCCTGTATATTGTATTACCAATAAAAATATATTTAAAAGACCTTTATTAGCTTTAAAGATATGACCATCCAAATCAGGTACTCGGGTAATTTTTAAAGTACCGCCATTTTCTGGGAGGTAAAGGTGATTACTTTATATTCTGGGGTTATAAAGGGTCAGGAGCTTTAAAATGACGTGCCAATATACCCCGCCTTCCATTTAATTTTCTCTACAAAATGGCGCCCCGCTGTCAGTTTGACATTTATATCTGTCATTTATTGTTTAAAATTTGGTTTATGTTGTCTCACCAAAGTCTTCAAATTTTCGTAAAAATACCAAACAATTCAAAAGTTAGTAGGGGGTCCTGAATTTAGACAAGTACTGTATTATTTTATCAAAATATCGTCAGTTTTATTTTCCTTTTAAAATACTGAACCATATTTTTACTACCTAATAAAGTTACAAAAAATTTCTACCGGATATTTCAGCTAATGTTTCCACTTTGATACTTAACTTTGTACCTAATTTGGCAAGATGCATTTTTTGCTTTAATAAACTGCAATTGCAAATATTGGGCAATGCAATTGTTAGAAGACTTTAATTAAGGTTACTAAAGTAATTTTAAGTTGCACAAACCGATTAATGATTAACTGCATTCTTATAATTACGGGATAACGGATTTGTGGTTTACTTAATTATTTTGATACAAGTGATTGTTTTGATAAAAGCATATTATTTAGTTTTTAACGTATATTCAGAACATGTTGAGTTATTAATTAAACAAAATAAAAGTAGGACTGTACTTTAAATTGGCTAATAAAGAAAATTTGCTTTATTACTAATTTTTCCAATATTTAACATGTAGTGTTACCTGATTTTTACCTATGAATGTTTAAAACACAGTAATGCAAATTATATGTATCTTTTTAATATCTTTTCCTTACACCTATTTCTGATTTATTTATTGGTAGTTTTGAGTAATTTTTTAGTGTTAACCGTATATATCCGAGTGGTTTAAACCGCATTTGAAATGACAATATAAATATGAGAGTTAGATAAGAGATAGGTATTCAAATGTTTTTAAAATGTTTTGAACCGTATTAACACGAAAAAACACCTTTGGTTAGATTTCATTTAGAAAATAGCGGTTTTAGAGATATTTGAGCGCATCTGGAACTTTTTACCCAAAGTGTGGTGTTGTCATATCTTAGCAGCTAGTAAAAATCAGCGTTGAATTCAAGGCGTAGCCCTTGGCAAATGTAGCTTTAGCAGTTAAAGAGATTCAAGAGTTGCAGTACTTTTTACTAACACCGTATATAAAAGCATGAAGTAAGCGATTGGTTGGGTTTTTACACCTCAAAAACCTTTTTTTTATCTTTAATTTTTTTTTGGTTACTTCAGGATTCCTTCCGGGAATATGAAACTCCCCTTGGAACAAAATTTCTAAATTTAACACTGGTAAAAATGGAATTGTATAAATTTGTGGACTTCTTAAATTTGGCCTGCGCAATTTATTCTAATAAAAATAAATGGAACATACTGATTTAAAGAAACGAAAAGGATACGTGTAGCACAAAACAGGGAAATCTGGCAACGGTGCCGATATTACTATTAAATTCTTCATCCCCGATACTTTCCAGATACCAAATTTGGTAAATATTGCTTTAGCGGGTTTAAAGATATTTAAAAGTAGCGGTACTTTTACTCACACAGTATAATTGGGTGATTTATTTCTGCTAAAGTTTTTCTTTTTCTCGGTAGTCAAGCAAAATTTCAATATAGATGTAGAAAAAAAAGTATTACCAATTTTGCGCTCTTAATATTAATTTTATTCATAATTACAATTTAAATTTGAAGTTTTCCCATTTAAAATGCACGGGTTACCATTGAAATTATTATTGTAAGGAAATATTAAGAAGTTAAATTTGAATAGCTTGATTAGTTAAATTGTCAATTTTTTCCATTTTGAGCCCTAAAAATAGCTTTAAATTCATCAAATATAGCAACTCTTTATTTCTCCTTATTTATTGCGGTTTGCTTAAAAAATTTAAAAAAAATGACAATTTATTATAAAAATTGTATTTTGACGAACTCTTTGCTTTTAACTGTATTAATAAAGAAAAATAATAAATAAATGGGTCATTTTCACTAACCTTTAACTTTACTTTACTGAAAAATCCTACTTTTATTTAAAGTGATAGTAAACGTTGCTATTTTTATAGGTGCACTATATTCCCATTTGTCAATTAAAAGTAAAATCAATCCAAAAATTAGTATTTAAACTTTTGTCTTTAAATTTTAAATACTTATTTTAACATTACCGTCACCCTACACTATTTAAATTATTTTAGTTGTGCTGCTTTCTTTTTCTTAATATCTAATTAAAAATAAAGAATTACATTTTATATTCCTTACAATGATATAACATTACCGTCTACATCTAACATTACCGTCATATAACCTTTTTTGTTGTATTAAAAACTTTTCTATTATAATTTTAAATTAACAATAATCGCTTTGCTTTATAATTAGTAAAATTCAGTAGTATGTTACTTTGTTTCTTAAATAATGATAAACTAATTGCATTTTTTTAAATATTTTAATTCTCCGATTTAAATATACATATACTAGTTTACCATTTGATTCATATAAAGCTGCTTATACTTTTTTAATGAAATGTATTATATATCGTTTATTTAAATGCCAGAAGGTAATAAATAGTACTGTTAATTTTCTCATATTCAACTTGTTTTCAAGCAACGTGACGGTAATGTTAAGTTTATTAACTTTATCATGTATTTTATCGTGAAAAAACATCTACCTAAAAACTTTTCAATTTTTAAGCTTAAAATTGGATTCTACATACTAAAAAGATAACGAAAAATAATAATAAAATAAAATTTGAAAGACTAAGATTTTTGAAACTTAGACATGCCAGAAGTTAAAGGTTAATGAAAATGACCCAAATATGTATTCAGTATTTATTGTAATTTTGAGGACTTAATTAACAAGCAAAGACATATTAAAAATAATTATTTTATCCTTGTTTTTAAACATTTAGTTGATGACAATGTAAATATTGTAAAACTCAAACAGTGTAATTAAACAAATTAAACGCAATCAAACTTATAAGTTTCAATAAGTCAATTTTATTACTTTACACCAAATTTTGCAACATAATTTAATTAAGCAGACTTTCTATCCTTAAGATTTTTAAGAGTTAAGAATCCAGTTTATATTTACCTTGTCAGATATAAGTTGTAATATTAGCACATAAAAAAATAATTTTAGATATTTATTATCCAGAAATTTAGGTCTTGCCAAAGACAATAATAGTCTTAGTAAAACTAACTATATCATTGATGTTGCTGTATGTTCAAATATTAAAAAAATAATTAAGACTAAATATAGTAAGCCCGATGGGATTGGGTCAGGGGCGTAGCTACCGCCGTATCAGCAGTATCAATAATACGGGCCCCGGGCTATAGGGGCCCCCAAATGTGTGTAAGCAAAAATTATAAATATAAAAAAGGATGGGAATGTGGAGAACTTTTTTCTTTTTGGTCTTCAAAATTTGTTTTTGGGGCCCCTTACTCTTTGTGATACAGGGCCCCTCCAAGGCACGCTGTTACTCCACTGGTATGGGTTGGGTTGATCTAGGAATTCGAAAATAGAATTAGAAAATATCTAAGGCTAATTTTTTCATTAGAAATGTAAAAATTATTATTGCTGGTATTTTGCGGTTTTGCACAATAAAAAATTAAAAAATAGGTAAAATTTGTTCAATTTTTTATAAATAGGACCTATTATGTCAGTTAATAATAATGCGATTTTCTCAAAATTTTGGTGGTAATTTCCTGTTATCTCATTGGTCATACTGACAGTAAAAAATTATTTAAAAATAATTGGAACCAAAATATTATTATAATTTTTGTTGTTAATAAATATATCAGCATACTGCTGACATTTAAAAAAGCAGAAATAATTGCCATATAGTTTGTTATACATTTTTTATGTGGAATTTAAAAAATTGTTGAAATATACACGTTGTTTCATTTAAAAACTTGACAATAAAAGTTATGTTTTTGAGACATCTTTTATATCAACTAATACTGTCAGTAAAAAGAGTATATTCAAATTAACAACAATTTTTATTTTAAGTTCATTTTTGTATCTTGTACAGGGTGGCTCGAATTCGACGCTCATCATTGGGATTTCGGAAACCGTAAGAGATACAGGATCGGTTAAATGGAGGCAAAGTTGCGTAATTTGATGCTCAATAAATTAAAGTTTTGCGTTTTAAAAATTCCGAGTACTTCCGAAGATATTCGAAAAAAACCGGAATTTTCAATTTTGGTTTCTATTGTTTCCTGGCTATATTTGTTAAGATAACCTAAAATGAAAAACACGTTTTCATGGCCACTTTTTCTGCTCTAAAATTCAGTGTGAATAAATATTGAATCTGACGTTTCGGCTTCTGGCGACCATCATCAACTTAATTTTTTAAATACGGACCTGATATTTTTTCAATTTAATTTAATCCTTTTATCACTCTTAAAACACTATATATCGCCACTTTGATATTTGCCGACGTTTCCGAAAATTCCATCACCAGAATATTGCGTATTTATTTCACCATAATACGGCCCTGAACTACATTTTTAGGTAAGGTAAAATAACAAAAAAACTTATTACATATACGTAATATTTTTATTGCAACTCATTGATATCTAACAGCGGAAATTACTTTATTAAACGAAAATTTAGATATATAAAATAATGTATTAAAAATAATTAATAGTTTAAAAAAACTAAAAAAACACGCTTTTATATGCAACCGAACTAAAAATTAGAAAATAATTTTTCATTAAAAAAATATTGTCATTTCATAGTAAAAAGCGTGGGGTGCATTTTACTATTTTTTCATAACTTTTCCATCATAGATATTTGCAAATATAATAATTATAACATTTAATATATTTATCACCCCACGCTTTTTACTATGAAATGACAATATTTTTTTTAATGAAAAATTATTTTCTAATTTTTAGTTCGGTTGCATATAAAAGCGTGTTTTTTAGTTTTTTAAACTATTAATTATTTTTCATTTTTTAGTTTCTGCTACTCTTGACAAAATGGCGAAAAAAATTTTTAATGAACAAGAGTGGCAAATTTTAAAATTTTTCCAACAGATTGCAACTCACTAAAAATTTCTTCTTCATTAAGTAGCAAAGTTTGAAATTTTGCCAACAGATGGCAATCCAGGCAATGTTTGGACCGTTGCCAATATATTGCAACCCACTAAAAAATTTCTTCTTCATTTAATAGCAAAGTTTGAAATGTTGCCAACAGGTGGCAACCTAGGTGTTGTTTTTATATTTTTATAATATAAAGGAAATTTTTTTCCTGGCGATCCAAAAAAGAATGTTAATTTTTATTAATTGCACATTATGTATTATGTATACATTACACATAATGTAATTTTTATTATGGAATCCTTGAACTCATGGTGCAACTAACCCTATATTTTTATTGTTCATAAAAATTGAACACCCATGGTGCAACTAACCAAATTGTGTAAAAACTAAAAATTTCTTCT
>JACEGR010012605.1:0-11099 GCA_014170235.1 Listronotus bonariensis | reverse complement strand
AGACAAAGTAAGTCCTACAATTTTGCCTAAACAATGTGTTGATACTCTAATTAATAACTTGCCTATTTAGTTTATTAATATTTTCATAAAACCCTTACGTAACTAAACCTAACCTAAACCAATAATCTTTTCACAGGAGCAATATTCTCTTTTACTTAATGGCTTTCAATCTTTCTTTTATAATTTATATTCTCTACAATGTCCTAAGTTAACCCTGCTAATGATAAAAAGTTAAAATGATGCTTATTAAACTCTATCAATTTTTATAAAAAAACCCACATTTGCTTATACCTGAAATTTGTATCTTTTTATTTTTAGGTGACTGCCAAATTATTTGTACTAAAAAAACTCACTATGGATTTAATTGCTTTTTCAAGCCGGGGAGTTAAAAAGTAAACTGGGATTATTTTCAAGAACTTACGTTTTACTTAGCTACTTGTATAAAAAAATGCAAAAATATTCTGGTACAACAACTTTTGGTGTTTATAAAAACAACCTTTATTTACTATAATATACTTTTTTATTGTAAGCTTAATAATTAAAATAGAGAAGTCAAAGTATTGTTGATTGTTTGTATTATTTTTTACAAATTAAAGAAGCTTTATAATTTATATGTTAGTCACCTTGGGCTTTATTATTTTGATATCGATCATTTGATATTATTCTTGAACTATTATGCAATGTTGATGTATTCTGGAACGGTCCTAAGGGATATCTTCTAGAATCCTACAAATACAATTATTATAATTCAATGAGAAAAAAAAGACAACTAGCAATAAAAGGTTTTGATAATTTACTCTTTGTTTAAAATCATATAAGTATCAAATGTTGTTTATTATCATTGGGTATTTATATCAACTAATAATTGGTATGTACTAACAATTTACAGTAATTGTCTCCAAAATTGGTTTACAGGGTTTTTTGGGGCCCTGATCACGAATCCTGAAGAATTTTTAGTCGTAAATATTTCATTTTTAAAATATCCATCATCAAAGTTGAAAATCGAAACATCCTCATTTTCACTATATTCCCCCTTCTTTTGCACAAAATTCTTGATGTAACACTAAATTGGCACATATTTTATTTACCAGCAAAAAATCTTTTTAAAACCTCTTTTTAATAGGTTTTTGTCTTTTTATATTAATTGCAATTTGACGAAAAAAAAACGTGTAAAATAAGTAAAAACAGGTTTTTAAAAGTTTTTTATTAAATATTGTATTCATTTCCATTTAGTGTTATATTAAGAATTTTGTGCAAAATAAGGGGAATATACAGAAAAATAAGAATACTTCATTTTCAATTTTGATGATGAATATTTCGAAAACGAAATGTTTTCGACTAAAAATTCTTTCGGATTCGTGATCAACGCCCCAAAAAGCCCCTGTACAGCAAATTATTTGGTCAAAATCGGAGTTGGTCTCACTTTCGAGACAAGTACTCAATTTGCATAACAAATATTTTTTGAAATATTACCTTTTTAAACTAAAAAGAAATTAACCATAAATGTTTTTTTCCAAATATGAGTTTACCTTTGTTTAATACTTACCTTACGTGATATCTTATTGTAGTTTGCTAATCTCCATTTCCAGTCTTTGTCCTAATCAATGACCCTTTGTCCTAATCTAACATTCTGTAGAAGTACCTAACACTCAATAAAGTCGTTCTTTTAGAAAGTATAAATGGAAGATGGTATAAAAGTTATATGCAATAACTTGTTAGGTAGTTACTTTTCCAAAGCAATAAGTAATTTTCATAATTTTTCTTTTAAATCTATATTTTGACAACTGACATATTTATTTTACTCCAAATGAGCTTCAGACTAACGCTTTCACGCACTTTTGCGCCGGCGGAGCTGCAGATACCGCTTCACGAACCCTTTTTGGTTATAGGTTATGTGATTTAGGAACTATTTTGCTTACAAATGATTATTCTGGCTGCGGAGGACCACGGTAATTATTTATTTGCTTCTTGTATTTCAATTATACTGTATACTTTGTTTTTAATAGCTTAGTTAACTGATTTTTTTAACTTTAATTTCACATTAAAGGAAACAAGTGAATGGTATACGTTCCCGGAACGTATACGTTCAGCGAACGAATGAGTTCAATTTAGCAGAATTAAACCCCTGGGCCTAATAAAATTTTCCAATTATTTATAGATAAATGTATGGTAAACTTAGCTATTCTACTATGTATAATTTATACCTACATACCTATTTAGGTGGATATAGAATCGCCGTTACTAATTATTGCCCCATAACCAAACTTCAATCGTTTACGTGGACATTTTAGAAATATTATTTAATATAATAAGTAAAAAACAGCAAAGATTTTATCCTGACAAGAGTCTAGATACACAACCCTTCTCTGTTATTCTAAATATATTTGTCAAACAATTGATAACCAGGGTCAAATGGAATGCGCCTACACTGACTTCAACAATGCTTTAGACAAGATCAGCCATTGACTCTTGGTAAAGGGACTATCTGGGTCGGTGTCAGCGCAGGAGTTATTCAGTGAGTTTGGTCCTATATCTGTCTTCACAAACAGGTAGTAACAGTAAATGGATTTTACTTTTAACCATTTATAGCCTTATTAAGTGTTTCACAAGGAAGTCACCTCGGGCCTGTATTATTTATTATTCATATAAATAATATAAAGGAATGATTCCTCAACTTCAAATTTCTTCTTTACACCGGCGACGAAAAGATATTTTGTCAAATTACTGTAATTGAGGACTGCTACATGCTTTAAGAGGACCTAAATAGACTTTTTAAGTACTTTGAAAATAAAAGCCTTTTCTAAAACTAAAAAAATGTCAATCAATAATGTTTTCCAAAAACAAAAAATCTAATAATTTATAATTATTCCATTAACAACCACGAATTGAAAAGTGTCATACTGTGTGTGTCATACTTGATAACCAGGTGTCTTTTAGACCTCATTTTAAAAAATAGTGGCTGAGGCAAGTAAAATGTTGATGTTCATAAATAGAACATGTAAAAATTTTAAAAGCACAAGTACGTTTTTAAACCTGTATTACTCCTATGTGTGTAGTAAGCTGTCTTTTGCATCTGTTATATGGAGCCCGCATTATAACGTACACTTTAAAAGAATTAGGTTAATTCAAAATAAATTTATAAAATGTTGGCTTTCAAATTAGGAAAACCAACTAAAGACGTTAGAAATAAATTTAAAATAATTCCGTTGGCCCCTTAAAGAGTTAATTTAGATTTATGTTTTATCTTTAAATTAAATAACTATACCGTAGATTGATTTCTTCTGTCTTGTCTTCACTTTAAAGTCCCTGGTAGAGATTTGAGGCACTGTAACCTATTTAATGTACCTTTCTGTAGAACAAATATATGATATAGGACGAAATACACCACTGATAAGAATGCAGTTTAATTTAACTCTTACTGCAAAAATATAAATGTATTTTTAATAAAGCGCAATATATTTAAAAAACAAATAAAATCACACCTTTTAAATTTTTAAATTGTTAACAAGCATTACCAGCTAAATTCTATATTGGGTATTTAACAAATACTATCTCTTAGTTGTAATGAAAAACCTAGAATAACTTTATAAAATGTAAATAGACTGAACACTACTTTTTTTTTTTTTTGTAAACCTTGTTTTAGAAATATTCGTCCCCCATCTCACGTAAGGGCGTAACTAACAAAAAATTAAAAAGTGAGATACGCCATCAAAAATCTTGTTGGAACCTAAACTTTTTTCTCACCAAAGGGCGTAAGTGTATCTGTTATAGTTTAGCTGTAATCATCAAAAATGTAGAAGGCGTATATACCATTCGGTTAAAAAAACACACGTATAGGCGTAAGTGCAGTTACGCCTCTTCGTGTGCAAATAAAGTTTACATACACGATTGTTTATATAAGGCGTATCTATAGATTTGATTCGTAGTTGATACATAACCTCAAAAGTTAGTCGAATTATTGACGACCTGTTTGTGTTAACTTTTTAAGTTTAAAAAATGGATGTGCTTGTTTTGTGGCAAGATGGCACAAAAAATGTTGTGTGTACTACGGAGCTCCAAAGCATTGAGTGTAAGGGTTTAAAGTGGGAAATAAAGTTAAAATTCTATATGAAGGAAAGTGGTATAAGGGATCTATTATAGCTACCGAAAATGAGCCTGAAAAGAAAGATTATTCTTCTGACGACGATATACCATTATCGAAGTTATTTAAACAGGATAAAATAGCAAATATAAATCTAGCCGAAAATGAAGAAGACTTGGAAAATGTTCCTTTGAGCAAACTTCGAGAAAGAACGATGCAAAAACCAAAAAGTCAAAATTTCGATGAATTTTCAAGTGACTCTAGTGTGGCATTTGATTCCGATGCCGACCCTCCTTGTGGCATTTGTGAGTCCTGCCATTGCAAAAAGAGGTTTGGGCTGCTTGTCACCGCTGTGAAATGCTGGTCTGTTTTGAACATTTTAACGATGACAATTGCTATAATCATAAAAGAAAAGGAACAAAACTTCTAAATTTCTTACATGTTGATACAACCCCGTCACCAAAGCCCCAAAACATACCAGAATCTATTTTAATGGAAGAAGAAGGAAGGGAGGGGAATATAGTTAAGCCAAAAAGAATTAACAAGCAGAAGTTAGCAAAATCGCTTAGAAATTCAGGTAAGGTAATCGCATTTAAAAGATACTTTGTGTAATAGTATAGGTATTAAAATATTTGCAACTAATTTGCATATCGTTAAAATGTACTTATTTATTGTTTCAGGTGAAGCCTATGTCAGTCCCTGCACAAACAAAAGTGTACCCGCTAGGAGTCTAAAAGTTGGCTGTAATGTTCAAAGATGCAAAACAATGAAAAAAATGTGTTACCAAATTACTGATGAAGAAAGAGAGGTAATTTTTAGGTCATTTAACAAAATTGGAGATTTAAATCAACAAAGGGAATTCTTACTTCGTCACGTAAAAATATTAAATACAAAAAGAAAAACATCACAAAAAGAAATATCCCGTAGACAACATACCTTAAATTATTTTTTAACAATAAACTACACACCTACCATTGTATGCAAGAAAATGTTTTTGGCTACCCTGGGTCTCTCCGAAAAAATGTGTCGAACTGCATTGTCAAAAGTGAATGAAGTTGGACTTGCAGAAAAAGATAGGAGAGGTGGCAGACAAAGAACTATCGAGATTAAGGCAAGGGAGATCAATATGAGAAATAAAATTGAGCAACATATTGCTCGCTTTCCAAAGGTAGAGTCACATTACTGCCAAGCTAAATCATCCAAAATGTATCTTCACCCTGACCTTTCGTTGCAAAAAATGTTTTCTATGTTCATTGAAGAACTTGATCTAGAAGGAAGCACTAACAAGCCAAGTTATCATACATACAGGAGGGTTTTTAAGGAGAAAAATTTGTCTTTTTAGCACCAAAAAAGATCAGTGTTCCCTTTGCTTGTCATTTCTGAAAGGGGCCGAACAAACTAAACAGCAGTTAAAAGAGAGATACGACGTCCACGTTGCAGAGAAAACCGCTGCTGTTCGAGAAAAAAAGCACTCTGCAAGCAACAAGCTATAGAAAACCCAAAAATATTGTGCGCAACTTTTGACTTACAGCAAGTTATATAGGTTCCAATTTCCAAAGAGAGTGCTTTGTTCTATAAAAGCAGCGATATTTTGAAACGAATCATGGACAAAATGGGGGCGATTCTGCCCATTCTGCCATATCGACAGCCATTTCTAATGCCGGAGATATTTTCGTGCCTTCTCAGCTGTACCCTGTTATTAAACTTGCACGACGAAAAAACCCGTACAAAGTTATACCTATGACATACAGTAGTTTTAAAGATTTTAAGCTTTTATCACAAGAGCTTCGAATTTTATCTGTCCGGCAGACAGAAAGTGGCCTCACCATAAAGTGTCCTCAAATTATGGAAATCATGGTCTCTTGAAAAGCCCCAATGACGATCTTTATTAAAAACAGTCACCTTCAAAATGAATATGACAGCATTGTCTTAAAGCGCTTTAAAGGTATTCTGACTATTTCTGCTCTAAACAGAGAACCTCAAAAAATCACTAAGAGAAAGTATGAAGATCTAGTCTCCTTGTGTACAGGAAGTACCCCTGTGATTCGTCATCCGGAATTTCAACAGTTTTTACATCTCTACCTCATGAAATCGAGTAAATACCATTAATAATTATGTCACTGTTAATAAATATTTTTATAGCAATAGTTTCTGTTTGTAATAAATTATTTATAATGTTTGGTTTTTATTTGTTTTTCAATAAAATTACGCTACGGTATTCATTTTTTAGTCAAAATGATATGACTAATCAATGGGCGTAACTCAATTTGCATGTTATCAAATCTCACGAACAGGCGTATCTGCATATTTGTTTAAATAAAAAAACAACAAAGAGTTTTTTCTAACCAACAGTAAAAGAAATCTTTAACAAAACTATTAAGGATAATATATTTCAAATTTAAAATTTGTCTTGCTCTAAATAAACTTGCCACAGCAACTTAAATATTATAGATTTTTTAATTTATTGTCTCCTGAAAAATTTAGAAAATGTCACTTATGCCTTTACGTGAGATAGGGGATCACATGTATACATATAGTTGATACTCTATTGGATTAAGGTACCTGCGGCATATAGGGCCCACCTAACGTGTAATGTTACGAGTAAAAATACTTCGAATTATTTAAGAAAGTTAAGCAAAATCGTGTTCACATTAAAGATTGCCTATTTATTGTAAAAATAAAATATAAATAAAATTACAAAAATAAATATGAAACCAACTTTAAAAATTATTAAAAACCCTTGTTTATGGGCCTTATTAAACCACCATAGTAAAAGAAGCCCTCAATTTTTTTTTGTTTTAAAAAAATAATTAAAGAAACTTTTAATATTTTTTATTCTAATAAATCTTTGGTTTATTAGTTATAATAAGTTGCCTTTCTCCTGGGCTCATTTTTTATTAAAGCATAGTTTCAAGTCGGAAATACATAGCTCTTAAAAGTAAGACTTATATTCCTTTGCTCTACACATTCCTAAGCCTCTGGTCTTAGTATGTTCTGTAGCTACCCAAGCAGCACACAAGTTTTCTTTTATTGACTTTTATAAGCTATGACCTACTTCAGTGGGCCTTATTAGTCGTTGGACACAATTTTAAAAATTCACCAATTTACAACAAAAGAAGTTTTTTCTTCCAACAAAAAAAAACGCAAAGTTTTGAACAGCGATGACAAAAAATTCACAAAAAAATATTACCTTATTTCTAATTAAAAATAAAATCCGAATACTTATAGTTTTCTTCTGGCAATAATTATAAATCCTTATGATGATACAGCACCCTGTCACAAAGTCTTCGCTACTTAAAAAAAAGCAGCGCGTATATAGCAGCCTCCGCTTACTTTCTGTGATATGAATTGGTCTTACGCATGTATGGGTAACGTTTAAACCTGAACCCACATATTTTTCCAAGAGTTTTTAAATGATAGCCCTATTAAGAGGGGGTCAAATGAAAATCGTCTTGCAGGATCTCGCGCAAGGATAATTTTTTTAAAAATACCAAAGCTTTTGGGTTTAAAGGTTAATAATATAATCAATAAATAAAACTTTAGGCTCGGACGTGAGCTATTTTTATTCCTAAATATTGTTAAATAACGGAGTTATTAACAAATGAAATAATAACCATTTTTAAATTTTTTGACACAGAATCCCATTAGATAAAGCTTAAGTCCAAGACAATATTATAGTGATAATATTTGCGAAATTTGGACCCAAAAATCCTTTATTTTGGACAAAATTTAGAATCTAGTGAAATTTTAATCATATAGTAGGTTTTTTTGGCCATTTTGATGACGCGCCTAACGTGGTTAGGCGACATGTAAATCATTAAAATGTTCAGTACCTATTTTCCAGGGGGTGGCTCGGTAGATCTAGACAGATATCTGTAACGTTCCTTGGAAGAGTTAAAAATAATTTAAAATCGACGTGACATATACAAACAAAATCTTGCTTCGTTATATTTTATGTTGCTTTCTTAATGATTGTAATGTACTTTTTGCGTAGCACAAAAATATATATGATTACAATATGATATGTACCTATTGCTTATTTTTCCTTTATGATTTAATATCTGATTATTGCACATATAAATCTTAAAATGAAAGTAAGTTAAACAGAGATGTAGTATTACGATATGACAATAAATTTCAACAATTAGAAAAACTTTGAAAAAATTTGACTTAAACTGTGAATACTTAAAACAATCAAGCTGTATTTATAGCTTGACGTTTCCGTTCCATCTACCAATAATTTATACATTTTGTTAACCATTTTTGCTTGCCGTTTGACATTAACTTCTTAACTTTTCCTGCTTGAAATTTGTTAATATCCAATCACATCTTAGAATGTTATCACGTGGTTTATCAGCAATTTGCAGTATTGCTTTTTTACACTTTTATTCACAATTCGTATTTGTATATATTTTTCTTGTTCATAGTTCTGAAGAAAGTATTTTACTTAATTTATTATCCAAATAGTCTTTATGCATCATAAAAACTTGTATTTTCCTTAACCTCAAAATAACTCGTATAAATTCACACGTATGCATCGGTATCAGTAGTATAGAAATGAAATGGACTTCATATTAATAACCCTTTTAGAATCCATTTTAGGGGAGGGTCCTTTTGACCAGTCTATAGAAGCGGTTTCGAACTGGGCAAACGCGTCACTTTTTTGTCGGACAAGTTTACCACACACATGTTTTCACAATCGAAACCCCGGAAATCTTATAAAAATCAAAACCTATTATCCATAAAGAATACCAAAAAATGTCCAATAAAATTAATCTAAAATTAATAATAAATTTAAATATCCCTGTAGAACTAACCTGCCTCTATCAGAAGTTCGGCGTAGTTCTGTTTCTGAACTTTGTCGCGGAAAAAGTAATAGCAACTGGTCTTGGTTGTTGGGCGCTTGTGCAACAGAAGTAACCAGAACCTTTTATAGGGGCGGGTAGCTCTACAGATTATTATCTTAACTTTTAGTTAATTTTATATTAATTTACTTGGACATTTTCTGGTATTTTTGTGAATAACAAAATGTAATTTTAATAAAATTTAAGCGTAGCATTGAGTTATTTAAATAAAATGCCCCTTTTGTTTTTGTTGCATTAAATTGGACGGATCAAATTAAGTAAGTTTTTAAATTTTCAAAATTCTTTCTTTATTAGCGGTTGAGATATGATACACTACACTTTCAACAAAAAGTAACTTAGGGCCTAAATATCTTTAAAACCACTAAAGCGATGTTTACAAAATTTGGTATTTAGGGGTTTTTGATCAGCATTGTTGCCAAATTTTAACAGAGTTGCGGTGTTATCATATCTCGGTAACTAAGATTAAATTTTGAAGCTTTAGAATCTTACCAAAGTTGGCACGCTGCTCTTATTACAATTAAAATAAATTGGACAATTCATTTAAAATACCAAAAATATTACATTAATTCTACTTGCCCGGAAACCCCTTAATGCCAAAATTAGTAAATACAGCTTAAGTGGTTTTAGAGATATTTAAGTGCATCTTAACTTTTTACCTAAAATGTGGTGTTGTCATATCTTAGCAGTTAGTAAAAATTTTATGAAAAACGATCAAGATAATTGTACAAAAATCATAAAGGGAGTAAACGGTCAAAGCAAAATGTCAAATTTTTCACCAGTGTTTAAAATGCATTCATTAAATTAAAAAAGAATCTTTATTGTATACACAGACTCACATACAAATGTGGAAAGTACTACCAGGCGTATTTTAATGACCACCAAACTTACTAACTTAAAAATATAAAATTAAAGCTAGAGATATACAAACTAGAACAAATACATATATACCTACAACAATAACATGAAAAAAAAATCGTCGCACCCCGTATAATTCCGACTTACTGAATAGCCGTTTACCATTGGACGAAAGCATTATTATAAGGTGTTTAGTAACCCAAATATCATTGGTACTGTGGCAACAGTTTAAAAGTTTGAATTAAGTTTTTTATACCAACTTTGAAGGTTAATATCTCCGTATTGAAGACCGATAGAATTTTTTTATATGAAGTATGTACTAACAATATTTTAGCTCACTCTATCACCCTAAAATTTAAAACAAATTAAAAAAGTCTTGATGCAGCTTTATTATATTATGAATAATGAATATTTCAAAAAATCAACACGAAAACATGGAAGTCGAACAAACAAAAGTACAAGAAAGAAACATCCCTAATGAAACACCAATATCAAGCCCGGATAAGTTCAGAAAAACCATAAATAACAAAGAAATGTTGACATATAAAGACATAAACACAAAAAACAAATATACTCCACTAATAAACCTACAAGACAAGGACATTGATAACCTAGAAGAAGAAACTCAAAACGAAAAAGAAGACAAAGATAACAGAACAAGAAACCAACCCCCACAAACTATAAACAAAAAGTACAAGTACCTGACAATAGAAACGCTACCGAACAAATAAAAAACAAAGCCAAACAAACATTAAATATACCTAAACCAAAAAGCAACAAACCACCCCCTGTAATACTTAGAGGCGTACCAAGCACGCAGGAACAGTCGGAAGTCCTGAACAAAACACTTAAAACATACTGCAAAAAAGGCTATAAACTACAATTTGCAAAATATACCACCATAGTACACATAAATGATATAGAAGAATTTAAAAGCTACACAAGACAACTACAAGCCAACCCACAAAATGAGTGGCACACTTTTTCGACACAAGAAGACAAAACACATGCTTTTATAGCAAAAGAACTAGACAACAGTACAGACAACAAACCAGACGTAGAAGAAATAAAAAGCTACCTACAGGATGAACACGACATAAACGTTAAGAAAATCTTTTTAATAAACACAAGAACAAGACCGTTATACCTGATTATCACCGGAACTGAAACCACCCTTAAAAAATTACAAACACAAGTAAGACACATTAATAATATAGCGGTCAAGTGGGAAAGGCGAGAAAACCAGAAACCAATAATACAATGTAAAAAATGCCAAATGTGGGGACATGCTACAACTA
>JACEGR010012604.1:0-11100 GCA_014170235.1 Listronotus bonariensis | reverse complement strand
CTTGTTTTTGACTCTCGATTAATAAGGATTTGTTGTGTTGGATGTAAAGCTTCAATTCGTCGATATTATAATTTGTTTCTCTTAAAAATTCACTGTTCATAACATCCAAATGACTTCGTTTAGGAGATGTAACACCTAGTTGTATCAACGTTTGGTTAGAAATTGCTAAACATTTATCTTCTATCAATATCAAAGCTTTATTAAAAATTTCTTCGTTAAAATTAATTTCTAAGTCCAAGTTTTGTTGTCGTAATTCAGCTAAGATGTCATCGCTCATATATTCTCGATATTTAAGCCATAGTTGATTTGGATTAGAAGGATTACATGTAGTTAAAATAATTGCGAATAGCTCACGAATTTGATGTGCCGTTGCAGTTTGGACTGCTTCATTTATAGCTAAGTCCCAATGATTATCGTTTTCAAGTAGACCCAATCTTTGACATGCTTCGCGATATGTATCACAAATGTAACCATTGACAGTTCTTCAAGTCTTCAAAACACGTTGGGCCACGAATAGTGTGCAGTAACAAACGTAGATAGAAACATTCAGCGTTTTTTGGATGCACTGTGTAGACTCGTCCTATTGCGCTACTCTTGAACACTCCATCATGCCCTTCTACTGGCATTCCACGTTTTCGGGGATTAAATTGCTTACTTGTTGTATTCCATGTATAATAGCTGGGTACTTCTGAGTAAAATAAAGTCTTAGCAAATGGGTCGTTTTGACATAATTCAAAAACGCTGTTAAAGTTGTTCGTGGTGGTTCCGTCGCAAACTTTTTCTGCCGTTTCTGTAGTGAAAAATACACGTTGTCCATTCTCTAAATGGACGGATAAATGGACAACCGGTGGATCTCGATCGTGTATTGGAAAACTCAAAATTCGCCAAATCGCTTCGTTGGTATTAATATAACGACCCATTTGATACCGTACTATTTCATCATTCTGATTTTCTTTGGTTACCGCAAAGACAGCCATATCACTGCCTTTATTAATATATTTGCATACATATTTTATCGATTTGACAGAACTACAATATTCAACATTGATATGGGCATTAAACATTTTAGATAGAAGTGGATTATATGGTACTACCCATTGATTGTTAACTTCAATTTCTTCATAACCTCGTATCTTAATTTTAGCGGTAAATCCACCTTGTTCTGGTGATCGACGTCTATATTTAGGATATCCATCTTCGCCTGTAACTGTTTCGTTCAAAAATGGCTTCGGATAACGTTTCGTACATTTTTCATCTTTCATGCAGGGAGAATTCCTATTCAGCTCACCACACGGGCCATGAACCATGTTTTTACGATTATACTGTAAAGATCAGGATCTTCTTTCGGGTTTGGAAATTCAGCTTTGATAATATCATCTATTTGACTTGGTCGAATTTTATTTTGAACCCAAATTAAGTTGTGAGAGTGTGGCAGTCCTCTTTTTTGCCACTCAATTGAAAACATCCAACAGATAACAGGACCAAATATTTGATTTTTCACGATGGCGTCAATAAATTTAATTTGTTTTTGACGAAAGACTCGGGCAACAATATCATGTCGATCGCTGGCCGTTTAGTCCATATTGTAATTCTTCTTTGATTTCCACCCATGAAGAATTACATGTAAATGTTATGAATAAATCTGGTCTGCCGTGTTTTCTGATATAAACTATCGCATCCTGAGCATATTCCAGCATGTGACGTGGACTTCCAGTGAATGTCGATGGCAAGATGACCAATTTTCCCATGTCATCGACGCTTCCATCATTTGCCATTGCATCTCTCAAATGGATGTATTCATCTGAACGCAACTTTCGTTGATTATGGCGAATAAATTCTAATCTTTCCGTCTCAATTTTAGCATACATGTCTACAATAAACTGCTGAAACAACTGCCGACAATTTAAAATATGGTTATATTTACCATCTCTAGTCATAATTCGAAAAGCATAATATTGCATAGCTGATACTTTTTGTTAGTTTCGACACCTGTAGCTGGATTAATTTGTTGAATATTGAAGTGATAACCATCCTGACCTTGCCAAAAATTAGCGGATACTGTAGCGCATCATAACTACGATGTGTTTCAGCAATACGTTGCAATGTATTACTTCGGCGTTGAATAATAATATCACGACGACCAAGTTCGTTATCAACAACTACTACGGCAACTTCGTCCGTTTGCGGTGCATTGAACCTTCGTTCGTGTTGACCGGCTGGTCTTTTATCTGCTCGAATGACGATCTTATAATTATCTGCAGCCATTTGGTCTAGAGAAGTTTTAAATACTTTAATTAGTTGAATATGATTATGAAGTAGACATTGTAAATTTTGAATAATATCTCGTCGTAGCCCCTGAAAATGAGAACAACGTTGATTTGTTTCAAGTTCGTCGTTACCAATAAAGTATACTTGGAGAAATTTTGGAGGTTCATCGGACATCGGCAAAAGTGAGCCTATCCGATGATAAATTTGGCCTTGAACCTTGAAAACCGAACTGAAATTTTCTTCCTGGCATATTAATGAAGCTCCGAATGAAGTCATTTGAAAACAACAGTTGTATCGACGAATATTTTGTAGAAAATGATTAGAATCTGGTGAGTCTTGAGTCATATATGCAAGTAATTCTGGCGGAGGTACTTCTATTTCTGGTAAACTGACTTTACCACTCGAGCAACACATACCGGCAGTTTCGCCTTTAAATTTTCGTGCATGACAATACTTGCATATTATATTCATTTTTCCGATAACAATATCTGGATGTCCACTATATTGTTTTTTGCAATCATAATAGAAAGCCTCAAGTTCTAGACGCTTACATGTAGCAGCTTGTTGTTGGCGAAGATTGGTTACTCTTTCTTTACATCTGCTCTTTTCCACTTCACGTTGAACAACAGATTGACGATTTCGCCGTGATCTTGCTCGTAATCGCGCTTCATCATTAGCTTGTGCTCTTTCGTCTTCGGTTTGAGTTTCTCTAGATTTTTTCATCCGTTCACGATTATCCGAAAGCCGTTTTTCTCTTTCTTCTTCTGTCTCATTTTGCCGGGTGACTTTCTTTTTTTTTGAAACTACTTGAGGTTTCGTAAATATTTTTTTACGTTTTGGCATTGTACATTTGTAATAAAATAAAATTATAAATAAAAATTAGTCCCTCGACTGAGGACACGACAAAACTGAAGAAAAGTCACTGGATTTCGATGTATATACCGTCAAACATCAAAATTTCTAGTACCAGAACACTCCAGAATATTTAAATCGTTCGATCGTTTTCGTTTCTTGAAGTTACTTGAATTTGTTTAATTACTGTTCACTTGCACTTTAAATAATCTCCGCTCTACTGAGAACACGATAAAACTGATGAAAAGTCACTGAATTTTGCTTTATATACCGTCAAATATCGAAATTTCTAGTGCCAGAACACTCTAGAATATTCAAATCGTTCGATCGTTTTTGTTTCTAGAAGTTACTTGAATTTGTTTAATTACTGTTCACTTGTACTTTAAATAATTTTCACTCTACTGAGAACACGACAAAACTGAAGAAAAGTCACTGAATTTCGCTTTATATACCGTCAAATATCGAAATTTCTAGTGCCAGAACACTCTAGAATATTCAAATCGTTCGATCGTTTTCGTTTCTAGAAGTTACTTGAATTTGTTTAATTACTGTTCACTTGTACTTTAAATAATCTTCACTCTACTGAGAACACGACAAAACTGAAGAAAAGTCACTGAATTTCGCTTTATATACCGTCAAATATCGAAATTTCTAGTGCCAGAACACTCTAGAATATTCAAATCGTTCGATCGTTTTCGTTTCTAGAAGTTACTTGAATTTGTTTAATTACTGTTCACTTGTACTTTAAATGATCTTCACTCGACTAAGAACACGACAATACTGACGAAAAGTCACTGAATTTCGCTTTATATACCGTCAAATATCGAAATTTCTAGTGCCAGAACACTCTATAATATTCAAATCGTTCGATCGTTTTCGTTTCTGTATACAGTTGCACACTTTCTTGAGCTTTCTAGATGATTCCAAAATTTTCAGAACTTTGTGTCTCCGCCAATTTGTCAAGAATGAGACCCAAATAACCGTTGTTCTGAATGAAGTTTAACTACTCGACAACAGATGGCGCCACTACACATATTTTACATTTTTGCCACCCACAACCACCCACTTCCACCCACCCCGACCAAACTCCCTTACTCACAATGGGAGACCAAGGGGTATTTGTAACCCCGACGGGAAGTGGATCGGAGTTGCGGATGATAGCGAAAATCGTGGACACACGAACGTACATTAAGCATTTTATATAATATACTAGCTATGATTCCCGGCTTCGCTCGGGAGTTTATATGAGACCCAAATAACCGCTGTTCTGAATGAAGTTCAACTACTCGACAACAGATGGCGCCACTACACATATTTTACATTTTTGCCACCCACAACCACCCACTTCCACCCACCCCGACCAAACTCCCTTACTCACAATGGGAGACCAAGGGGTATTTGTAACCCCTGACGGGAAGTCGATCGGAGTTGCGGATGATAGCGAAAATCGTGGACACACGAACGTACATTAGCATTTTATATAATATACTAGTTATGATTCCCGGCTTCGCTCGGGAGTTTATATGAGACCCAAATAACCGTTGTTCTGAATGAAGTTCAACTACTCGACAACAGATGGCGCCACTACACATATTTTACATTTTTGCCACCCACAACCACCCACTTCCACCCACCCCGACCAAACTCCCTTACTCACAATGGGAGACCAAGGGGTATTTGTAACCCCTGACGGGAAGTCGATCGGAGTTGCGGATGATAGCGAAAATCGTGGACACACGAACGTACATTAGCATTTTATATAATATACTAGTTATGATTCCCGGCTTCGCTCGGGAGTTTATATGAGACCCAAATAACCGTTGTTCTGAATGAAGTTCAAATACTCGACAACAGATGGCGCCACTACACTTAATTTCTAGATGATTCCAAAAATTTTCAGAACTTTGTGTCTCCGCCAATTTGTCAAGAATGAGTGATAATATTTTACATTTTTGCCACCCACAACCACCCACTTCCACCCACCCCGACCAAACTCCCTTACTCACAATGGGAGACCAAGGGGTATTTGTAACCCCGACGGGAAGTCGATCGGAGTTGCGGATGATAGCGAAAATCGTGGACACACGAACGTACATTAGCATTTTATATAATATATTAGATTAGACTAGTTATGATTCCCGGCTTCGCTCGGGAGTTTATATGAGACCCAAATAACCGTTGTTCTGAATGAAGTTCAACTACTCGACAACAGATGGCGCCACTACACATATTTTACATTTTTGCCACCCACAACCACCCACTTCCACCCACCCCGACCAAACTCCTTACTCACAATGGGAGACCAAGGGGTATTTGTAACCCCGACGGGAAGTCGATCGAGTTGCGGATGATAGCGAAAATCGTGGACACACGAACGTACATTAGCATTTTATATAATATATGTAAATTAGACTAGCTATGATTCCCGGCTTCGCTCGGGAGTTTATATGAGACCCAAATAACCGTTGTTCTGAATGAAGTTCAACTACTCGACAACAGATGGCGCCACTACACATATTTTACATTTTTGCCACCCACAACCACCCACTTCCACCCACCCCGACCAAACTCCCTTACTCACAATGGGAGACCAAGGGGTATTTGTAACCCCTGACGGGAAGTCGATCGGAGTTGCGGATGATAGCGAAAATCGTGGACACACGAACGTACATTAGCATTTTATATAATATATATATAATATATTAGATTAGTTTTAAAAATGGCCAAGTTCAAGTTTGTGTTAGGGTATTTGGTGTTGTACACCATGATATACAGAGTGATCAACAAAGTGCTCCCAAAAAATTTAAATGTTTAATTTTGTGCCATTTTGGATAGCAAAATGTTTTACTTATTAGAATAATATTGTTTTTTCGATATTCCTAGACGTTGTTGCAAGTCATTTTTATTAAAATCCTAGATAAATGTAAATTTAGGATTTCCCAGTAATCCATTTTACACATGTTTTATACTAAACGTTAAAAAATAAAACATTCTCATTGGATAAAATGTTTTTTAATCTCACTTGCGTAAAATAACATTCAATAAACAACAACAGATAGAATTAATTATGGTACAAACAAACAAAAACATTGAAATTAATAATGGGTGGGTCCCCCGTGAGCCCTCCTAACTTCCTCTACCCTTCTTGGCATGCTATTCACTAAGCTTGCAAGGAAGTCCTGGAGAATATCGTTCCATTCCACTCTTATCGCATTTGCCATGTCATCCAAGTTGTCAAAATTATGCTCTCCGTCATTCAATTTTCTTTAATCCAACTCCATACGTGTTCTATCACATTCATATCCGGCGATCTTGCAGGCCAAATCATTCTTTCGATATTGTTATCCCTTAAGACTTCTTGGACAATTCTGGCTCTATGTGGACGAGCGTTGTCATCCACCAAGACAAAATCGTTTCCAAAATTTTGTGCAAAAGGAATAACAATATCCCTAATACACATGTCTCGATACCTTTCAGCATTCATCGATTCTCCCACCAAAATAACCAAATCTGTTCTCCCATTCAACATCACACCACCCCACACAAGCAGTCCTCCACCTTCAAACGGTACTCTTGCATCCATGTTTTCTTCCAGATATCGTTCATTTCTTGCTCTCCAGACCAACATTCTTCCATCACTTTCATACAAATTGAACCTACATTCATCCGTAAACATGCATCTACTCCATTCTGCTATCCCCCAGTTAGCATGATCTGCAGCCCAATGCCTCCTCGCAGCTCTATGAGTAGCCTGCAAAGCAGGGCAGGCAGCACGCCTGCGCGCCTTCAGTCCTCGCTCATGAAGCCGTCTCCTGATAGTTTGTGTGGAGACCCTTACGCCACTTGCTGCTTGGAAACTTCGACAATTTTTGGTTGCATTAAGAGTCCTACAGAGATTGACGTTTCGTATTATTAGACGATCTTGCCTAGCTGTCGTTTTTCTGGCTCGTCCACAGCGACCCTGTTGGCGGTAATTTGGACTACCATAGGCTCGTGCTCTAGCTAGTGTCCGTTTAACAACAGACATTGTGGTGCCCACAGATTCCGCAATGTTCGGTATAGTACGGCCTTGTTGACGTAATCTGCTTAAGATAAAAATTATTAGGCATGTAACTCTTTTTAATACATTTCGGTGTCTAAAAACTTACCGCACTATATTTCGTAGTTCATTATCGCTTAGTTTTGCCATTTTTAGCGAGTAAAATTACCTCTAGAGAAGACAAAAAGTTTTGTTTGACTTACAAACTGTTTTATGACAATGACATTAATTCATTGTTTCTATAGAAACGCATCGCTGCTATAGATAAATTCAATGCATCAAGTAAACATTTTTTGGTTTTTGTAGAGGTAATTTGGCTCTTCGAAAATGGCAAAACTAAGCTAAAATCAACTAAAAAATATAGTGCGGTAAGTTTTTAGACACCGAAATGTACTAAAAGAGTTTCAAGCCTAACAATTTAATCTAAAACATGTTGCGCAAACAAGGCCCTTCTGTACCTAACGTTGCGGTAATTATGGATACAATAATAAATTTGAAAGCACTTTGTTTATTACTCTGTATATCATGGTGTACAATACCAAATACCCTAATTTATGTTTAAAAATGTTTAAAACTTTAAGACGTTGTTGAATTCCTACCATGCAGACCTAATCCATAATAACGACGCATTCTTGCTTATAAGTTTACAGGCACACAGCACAACAGCATAAATCGAATAACGATAGAAATCTAACCAAATTATTTTTCGTTTGTGACGAAAAAAAAGATCATTGTTTATATTTAATATTTTACTAAATATTTACAGACAGTCAAAAATGTAATTTATAAGTTTTTCATACAGGGTGTTTCCTAAGTGCGGTAAGAAAATTTAAGGGCGTATTCCTTAGCCATTCTTATAAAAAAAATTAAATAATCATGGGTTCTCAAATATCTCATTCTCAAGATACAGGGTATTATACTTTTCAAAAAACTTAAAAAATTCTAAAACACTTTTATTGGTAAAATTTGTTAGACTGGATATAAACGTTATTTAAGTAAGTAATTGTTGTTGTTGATGATACTTGTTAATTTTTTAAAGAAAAAAAAATCCTAATGTTTGTATGGTCCAGGAATATGCAGTTTAACGGGTTTTTGGAAACCAAGCTTACAGACAAATATTAAAACACAAAAATGTGGTATTTTAAGTATTTCATCCAAAAAACTATAGAAGTTGAAAAAAGTCAGTGAAGTACATTTTTTGTCAATAATATTAGCTGAGATGCGCCCCACGCCTCCACTGGTTTTACTGATTAAAATAAATTTAGAGATAAATTAACTTCCTTTTTAACCGAATACCACAGCCAAAATTTATTAAAATCGGATATCAGAGATATTATTAAAAAGGCCGATATTCTTTTTAAGTTTATAAATAAAGCATTTCCGGACCTATGTTAAATAAACTTTTTTTTAAATTGCGTCAGGAATACACCCTTAAATTTTCCTACCGCAATTAGAAATTATATGTATATATAATTACCAATCACTTCAATAACTTAGATTTGTTTACCTATTGTTTTTAGCAAAACTGTACTTAGTGACTTTACCTTTAAATCGACGTACAATAAAATGTTTTCTTAATCTGGCTGTAAAACGAATGAGCCAATAGATGTAAGAAAATGTTGATTTTGTATACAGGGTTCATAAAAACTTATAAAACATACTTTTTCTTTAAGAGTAAACCGCCATTATTTTTAATTTTATTGTCATTAAGAAAATTTGATAAGATTTAGGTTTGTACACGATAAAAATAATAAGAAAATATTTTATTGAACTTCGTAATTTGGCGAAAACGCCTTGATCGCATTGTTTACAGCTGAGCTCTCTAGATCCAATTTGGCTAGGGATATTTACAGAAATTTGTTATTCAGTTTTGGTTTTTATCCTGAATACAAACAGGCAGTATTAAAAACAATTCTTTTGTGGTATTTCCGTCTAACAACGTAAAGAAAACATTTTAGATATACACAAAATGTTGGTATCTCTTAATTTTTGCAGTTATGCAGATATGATAATTTAAACTTTAACTTTATATTTATATACCTTATTTTTTATTAATTATTACAACGTTAAATTTATTTCTGGTTAACTAAGTTCCATAAAATCTCAACTTTAAATACATTTTTCTATTATTTAAATTTGCTTTATTTCTTTTAATGGTACATCACAACATGATGATTTCAAAATATCGGCCTAATATTGTATTTAAGAAACCAAGTATTGTTGAATCAGTCAAAAAATGAAAAACGGTTTGCTTTGAAGAGAAAAAAAACATAAAAAGTAACCCTAAATGATATATTGATGTGTACCGTTTCCCGCACATGTCGTTTCCTTTTTATAAAAGCCCCTTATCTTTGGCATTTGGTGTACAAAAATCCTTTGTATGCCAATCGTTTGTAAGATTTGTAGTCATTATTTTTAAAAGAACCTACTACAGGTATATTTTTAAACTGGTTTAACTATAATTTTAGTAGATTTACATAAAAGTGTCTTTTTATGGTTAATAATCTAAAGGGTTTGTATTTTAGAAATAAATATTATTTTTATATGTTGCACTTTAATTTATAAAATTCTATTTTTCAAAAAAAAAAGCAGACAAAGTCTAAGATTTGATATTGATTTTGTAAAATAAGTCAAAAACCATATTTCTGTTTTTGGGCTCATTTTACTTGTAAAAGAGTAAGCAAATATTCTTAGTATTAATTAACTGCTACCCACTATCTGCAACTTTCTATGAAATTTTATTTTTAGTTACGAGAAGTCCCAAAAACACAGGGAAAATAAAAATTTAAAAAAATTCTTAGATTTACTGAAATTTGTTATAAATGACATGAAAAGTAAATAAAGTAAAAATAGATGTATTTTAATTAAAAAAGAATTATTAGCGCATTGCTTATACCATTATTAGGTTTTTTGTTGGAAAAAAATATATTATATGTTTAAAATTTTCAATATTTATTTACATCCTATCATTTTGCGACTTTCACCCAGTGCCGGATCATGCGTAAAGCCGTGAAGCGCCAGATTAGGGGAGGCGCAAATTAAGGTACAAAAAAAAGACATTGTGCTTATCTTGACTTTTTATTTTGTAGTTTTTTGTTTGTGAGAACCTTTTTATTTTGTTTTTAAATTTTTGTTTTTCACCAAAGGGAGCTATATTGACAATTGGCTCTTCGCTTCGATACAAAAGAGACCTTGATCCGGCACTGCTTCGGCATGTTTAGTAGCTAAAAAAAGGGGCCCATAACCCACAGTAAATCATGTAACTGTTAATGTCAGCTGTTAAATTTACTAATATAACTTCGTAAATAGATAGGGTTTTCAAAATTGTTTTTAAATTATATTTTTCAATATTCTTCTTTACCCAACATATCATGTTTAAATTTCTGATAGCTTTACATTTTAGAATATAGCTAAAAACCTATTAGGTTTTAAAATGATTAACTTTGTCACAACTGTTATAAACATTATTTGTAACATAAAATAAATTAAATAATACAAACTGTCCACGTATACATGAAATCAAATGGATTAAACATTTATTTTTTCATTCGCTCGCGAAAAGTAATTACTGTGCGCACCCATTTGCGGACGCAAAGGTTTAATTGGCAGCAACAACAAATGAAATTCTAAATTAATTAGGGCGCAATATTTTACCTGATGACTTTTTTGCTTTTAAATTTTTTGTACGATCAACATTTTGTTTTTGTCTACACTGACCTTGATCTGGCTCTGCTTAAGGATTTAAAAATTTGTCGTTAAGAAAAGTTATTATACAGCTAAATTTATAAAAGGTCTTTCATGAAACGCTACCTATTTTTGAATATAAATAAAACAATGTGTGTAAGATATCATCGAAAATTTGTATTCATTTAAAAGACCTATCTATGCCATCATGTATGGAATATTACATCATGTAAATGTCCGCCGCGGCTTCGCTGGGT
>JACEGR010012603.1:0-11101 GCA_014170235.1 Listronotus bonariensis | reverse complement strand
AGATTACGGCAAAATTAATGTTATTTTTCTCAGTAAATACGACCTATTTAATTTTGGCTATTGTGGTATTATATGTGTGTTTTATGCTCTTTAATTTATTACTCTTCAATTTTTCTGATATCTGTCATATTTTCCATGCTACCGGTTGATTTATAAAAATAGTACCGATTTTCAAGACGGCGCGGCGGACGGAATTTGAGGTCTTTTGGCATCGCGGATTTCATGGAATTTTTAGTATGTTATATAGGATCCCAAACCCTAGCCTTTCCCACTAGTCTCAGCTTTAAGCTAATTTGTTGCGGGTATACTGCTAGCTGTACTGGGGTATTGGCGAAAAAATAAATGTACGTACCACCGTTACGGTGTATCAAAGCGGATTGACACCTGGTACGCAGTGAAGTGTTGGTGTCTTCCTCCTGCGATACCGCACCGCTTATTAAACTTATTTGATCTACTCTTTTTCTATTATGGCCGCTGTGACGTAAAACAACCATACCCGGTCTCCCCTACAATACACTTTTAGCACCTTCGGAAAAATCAGAAAGACGATAGTTGAAAAAAGTGATATTTTCAAACTTTTAATAGTCGAAAAGTTTACTATTACATACCTACATAGTAGTAAATAATAGTACATTTCAAACCTAGGGGGAAAGTGTTTCCTTACTGTCAAGCAGGGTTGGATGGGCTCGCACAAACCGGCCCTGGCAATATTTTTTATTCGGCCCTCATTTGGACACAAAAATTTCACAGTAAAGAAAACGAAGTCACCTATTTTTAATATTTTAATATTATTAATATTATATGTTTCACAAATAATGACAAATTAAAAAAGTAAAAATCGTACAAAATTTTAATATATAACAGTAGGTACGCTAGTTATTATTCATAGCTTAATGATTTTTTTAATAATGAACTCGATGCTGCAATTTTATTAATGATCTCCTCATTTTCAATTTGGCTCAATACCGATTTTTCAACATTCATTAACATAAATGCCTCCAATAGGTCATCGGATAACCGATTTCTTAGCCGATTTTTTATGTATTTTAGCACTGAAAATGATCTTTCGCAACTAACTTGAGATATTGGTATTGTAAGAATATATTGATAAGCTAGTGACAACATCGGATAAGCTTCTTGATACATGTTATATTTTAATATAACTATGTAACAACAGATTATACAATTTTGGCAATAAGTTTCTGTAATATTTGTGCAAAAATATTGTCTTCTTTACCTTCCAGTGCTTCCACATCGACCGTTTCTAAATTCTCTAAATGATACTTATGTTTTGTGTTTGGAAGTTCATTTAGGCTTAGTTTGTATTGATTCCAATTGTTAATGAAACTTGAAAGTTTTTCAGAAAATCTACCCAAGGTTACCGTATTATCAATTTTTTTTATTTTAGGCAATATATACTGCATTGTATCAAATCCATTCGTTTTTAAGTCTTTAAAATATTTGGGGTCCAATATAGCAAAATCTCTGCATAAATCTTTATTTTTTGCGAATCGAGACACCATAGACTCACAAGCGACGTCGAGAAGAACATTATAAGTTCCAACTCGAAATTTATCTTTCTGTGTTTGAGGTTGCTCGTCAACGGCTTTCTCGTCAAACATTTTTTTAGTTCTATGACGAATTTCAGGAAAATCTTCTTCTATCTCTATTTGTTCCAAGTCTCGTTTTTCAAGTTCAGAAGTGGCCCATCATAAAAATGTATTCGTAGCTTTTTCTACTTCAGTCATATTTCTCTGCATGGACTTAATTTCTTGAATAGAGTTTTCTACCATAGAATTGCAAATAAGAAGGTTTAAGCCCTTTGTCTGTAAATAACGCGATAAAGGACCCGTAACTGCGAATACTTTTAAAAACACTTGACTTAAAAGAATATTTTCATATTTTACTAAGCCATCTAAGAGGTTTTTGGCAGTTCCACGAGTATCACCGTTAAAATTTGGATTGTTTGATATAATAGACAGAGACTGAAGGACATCGATGTAAAGGCAAGCATTTGTGTCACCGAAATTGCCGAAAACTTTGTTAAGAGCCACCTCTTTTGTCCACCATCTAGTCTCGCCTATCGTTTGAAGTGATCTTTTCTGGGGATCATTAGACATTTCACGCCAAATATCCATTCGTTTATGTATTGTTTAATGTCTTAAAAAGTTTGTCAAATATTTCAAAATAAATATTATTAAGAGGCTTCATACGCCTGCGAAAAATGGCCAAAAAGGGCTTTTCTGGATAGATGAGATCTAAGAATCTAAAAGGTTTTTTGATATGGGGTTTTGAAATATCTGTTCAGAAAGGACAAAACTAGACTTCTGTAGTTTTATTTTTTTTTATTAGGCCTAAAATCATATAAAAAACAATGCCCAAACATTCAGAAAATTAAGGTAATTTTCAAGGCTATATTTTAGCTGTTTAGAATTAACATTTCAAAAAATTAATTCTACAGATGTCTAGATTAATCCATTAACTAACAATTTTATAAAAAAATATATTAAAAAAGCGCTAGTTTCTTAGATCTCATCTATCCAGAAAAGGATTTCAACGCAGTTTTTATCAGCTGAATTCTAATATCGTTGATTGATTGATAGTCGATATTGTTAATTGATAATGGGTAATCGATCGTACTAAACGTCAGCCCGATCTGTACTATTTTGAACCATTCTGTACTATTTTTGAAATTTCCTTGGCTGAATTGGATGTACGCTCTTAATCTGAAATAGATAAGTCGGGCCTGCGGCCCGACCGGCTCTACATTATACCGGCCCACCGGGCATTTGCCCGGTTGCCCGGTCGTCCCATCCAACCCTGCTGTCAAGAGCAGAGTTGGGTCGTATTCGAATACTCAGTATTCTGAATAGTATTCCCGAATATATTGGGCCGGTATTCGAATAGATTTGTGTGTTTGGTATTCAGTATTCGGCAGAATACTTTTTTGTTCAGTATTTGGGATTTTGACTGACCTATTTTTTTTTGCTCTTTAGTTAGTATTCGAATACTTTTTTCTTGTTAATATTCAAATACTCGGTAGGTATTTGAATACTTTTTTCCGGTATTCGTATTCGAATACCGATTTTTAGTATTCGACCCAACTCTGGTCAAGAGAAACATGGTTTACAAAGGCGCGTAGCGCCAAGGTGAACCATTTCTCGAAACAGTAATGAAACTTTTTACCGAAGTTTGTATACCTACTACTTATTATATTAACTTAAATTTTTCTTTAAATTTTTTAAAATAAAAAATGTTTCAACTTAACAAAATTATTTTTAATTTGTTAAATAATTACGCCAACAGACATTTATTGCGCGTATAGGTGTCACAGAGATTTCTTAAATATCAGACAATATGTCAAGTTGGCAAACTTTTGAACTTTGCGACCGTCGCTAGGGTAACTTTTATTTTCCTTCCAAGAGATGAAAGTAAAACACAGAAAAGTGACACTTTCAAACTTAAAGTCGTAAATGTCAACATATAAAATAAAAAAGGTTGTAAAAAATATATTTAAATTTTAACATAAATGTAAAAATTAGTTTTCATTCTAGGTGATTACGAATAGAAACCATATATACAGGGTGTCCCAACTCTATTTATACATGAAATATCTTCGCCTCTGTACAAGATACCAAAATAAACTTAAAATACAAAAAATGCCCCCCTCACCCCAAGCAGAGAATGCTGGTTTTTGAGATATTAACAGCATAACATGGTACTCTTTAACGGTAAAACGAAGTAAAATAATATTTTGGTTCTAATTATTTTTAAATAATTTTGTCACTGTCAGAGTGAAATATAATATGATAACATCTAATTAATAATCTTTTATTGTAGAAACTACTAATAGGTAGGTCAGCGTTTAGTTTATTTTGGATACTTATAGACCAGATCGTATGGGCGCACATGTATCAAAAATTATTCTTATGGAATTTTTTGCAGAATCATGTTCAGAATAAAATGCTGATTACGACGACCCATGGTGCCAGCTC
Organism: Listronotus bonariensis; assembly: GCA_014170235.1. Classification (NCBI taxonomy): domain Eukaryota; kingdom Metazoa; phylum Arthropoda; class Insecta; order Coleoptera; family Curculionidae; genus Listronotus; species Listronotus bonariensis. The sequence continues at coordinate 7,106 of JACEGR010012603.1, read as the reverse complement.
GAATTTTGGTTAAAAAATTTTAAACCGCAATTTTTTGACAATTAAGAATTTTTTTGCATCAAATAAAATTTTATCTAATTTTTTACTAATTTTCCACCAAAAATTACTCTTTACAATTTTTTGAAAAATGTATATTTATCAAGCTATAACCATTTAATCAATTAAAAATGAGCAAATTGGCCCAACTTTACCATTTAAATAATGTACGACAATATGAAAAATTTGACATGATGTATTTTTCTTTAGAATTTTTAAAAATCATGAATCAATTGTAGAGTAAGCGATTTGACAATTTTTACTTCTTTAACAAAAGAGTCATTTTTGGTGAAATATTAGTCAAAAAATTAGATAAAATTTCATTTGATGTAAAATTTTCTTTTCTTAACTGTCAAAAAATTGCAGATTAAAAAAATTCTAACCAAAATTCGATCTGGCAACATGGGTCGTCGTAATCAGAATTTTATTCTGAACATGATTCTGCAAAAAAATCCATGAGAATAATTTTGGATATATGTGCGCCCATACTACCTGCTCTGTTATGTGTTTAGGTAACCTAAAAAGCAGCCATAATTAGTATTGCTGTTTTTAAGGCCAAGTACCCTAGTACATATGTGTCTAAAATAAACTAAACTGCTGACATACCTCTTAGTAGTTCTTGCCATGGAAGATATAATTAATTTCGTTTTATCACAGTATTTGTCACTCTGATACTGACAGAATTATTTAAAAATAATTAGAACCAAAATATTACTATATTTCTTCACTTTTTACCGTTAATGAGTATATCAACATGCTAGGATTATCTCAAAAACTAGCAATAATTAACATATAGTGTACTTATTGTACATTTTTATTAGAATTCAATAGAGTCAAAATCTGTTAAAATAAACAAGGTGTTCCATTTAAAGAGATGTACTTGACAATGAAATATTCTGTTTTAGAGACACCTTGTAAATTAACTAATACTGTGACTAAAATAGAAGTATCCAAATAAACATTTTTATTTTAAGTTTATTTTTGTATCTTGAAAAGGGGCAAAAGTTATTTCGTGTACAAATAGATTTGGGATACCCTGTATACCTTCATACATATATTTTATTAAACTTACTGGTAGTTGGACCATTATTGGGCAAATTAGGGTAGGGCGGGGCTAGTTGAGCAATTTTTCACTTGATCGGTTATAGCTCCTCAACAATATGTCTTAATGGCCTATGATGCATACTGATGGATTGGCAATTTATCCCTTAGCAATAGTGTCCATAGTAACTTCTTTTTAGTAAGCTAAATTAAGGAGCTACATCTATTTTAATGTAGATAGTCAGGTATACTCAACGTACCCCATAGGTGAGGTAAGTTGAACAAGGGTATGGGGCTAGTGGAGCACTTAGAAAGTACAGCCAAATTATTGGTTTAATGTTAGGTAGGTTTACAATAAAAATACATTTTGACAATTTGCTTTTTATATTTATAATCCTATTGTCACAAAACAACAAACCTCATCAATAAAACTGCAACGTACCTATCTTAGCCTAACTACAGAATTTAAACTTGAATATTTGTATAATTATTATTAACATAGCTTATACAAACCATAACAAAAACATTTAAGACATTTAGGAGTCTAAATCTTCATTTAAAACAAAACAAAGTAATTTTTTATTTGGTTAAAAAAACTAAAAATCAAATCAACAAAACATCAACTCCAAGTTAACTTTATTATAGCATTAATTAAAGATTAGACTTTCTATTAATAAACAGACTTTATATGCAACTATCAATATTGCTGATATAATTTAAAAAAATATATTAAATAGATATTATTTGTCTGTGATTTGGTTCCTTTTCTTGGACCAGCCTTTGGGTATGGTCGAACTATTTCCGGAGAAAATTTATGAATTAGATAGGTCAGCTCGTTTTTTTGTTGCTTGTACGGGATGCAGCCTCATATAAGTCTTGAGTAGTATAGGAACCTCTAGTAGTCGAACTTTTATAAGTCCGTATACTAAACAAATCATTTTATACTTCTGTTAAAATCTTGGGGTTAGGTGGACAACTGTAGCTCAACTAACCCCAACCTGAAATTTTAAAGAAGAAGTGAATTTATTAAAAACGGATAGAATTATATTCAGTATCTTTATAAAAATCAAAACTGCAATAAATTTACTAAATATTAACACTTACCTGATTGAAAAAGGATATTATTTAACTATCACAGACGAAATATTCTGTCTGAAAATTATTTTACTTTTTAATAACAAAATAAACAATACGTGGGGGTACTTTTCTCGATAGCTGCGTCACCACTGGCGGTCGCGCGATGTGTTCCTCTTGCGCAACCCCTTCTTTACGCTATTTGATGCGTTTGCGTACGGTCGATAGTTTTTGATATATTTGGATTGCCCAACTTACCTCTATGCTGAACTAGCCCCGCCCTACCCTACCTTTTATTTTTTGTACTAATCACCTAATTTATTGTAAGTGATATATGTATTTGAAGTTCCTTAATATTTAAAAGTTTATATTGCTAATTGTAAAATTAATTTTTAAAAGTAAGTTAAAAAGTTAAGTTTTTAAATCCTCAATCTCACCTGTTTACTTCGAAGCAGGCCCATAACAAAGTTCAATATTTGACATTTAAAGAAAATATATAAATATTGTAAAATAAAGAAACTGTGACTTTATGTTAAGTAATTTCGTTATGAGTTTTTTAATGTAAAATGTTAATTTTAGTTTCAATATAATAAAAGTTTGAAAACAAAATAATGATTCCTAACCAAACAATTTTACCAGCTGATCTTTGGCACTTAATTAAAAACCAGAGTGAAGTTAAACGCACTACCTCAATCAGCATTCAATGTGGGATTAACACGTTTCAAAAATCTTGAAAAATTTTGGGATTAGATTTATTTTTCGATCGTGCTTAACTGCTTAATCCCGACCGTTAATTTCGAAGATTTCAATGGAATATAGCCAGGTGCTTAAAATTCGAATCTGGATAGAGCCCCAAAATAAACGAAGTAATTTATTATGTTCGGAAATGAAATAGTAATACTTAGAAACGCTTTTTACAATGTCGGGTCAACCCTTAATTAACAGTAAGTACAGATCGTTTAAAGCTGAATTTATAGATTGACGTTTCTATTTCCGTTTGCCCTTTGATGTTTCGGTTTCTGATATGGTATATGGAAACGGTAAGCAGAAAGTATAAATTGACAAATGAAAAGATGTTGTTTCATCTTTTAAATGAGAACGTCAAATCGCAAACGGAAACAGCAACGTTAATCAGCTTAAAGCTTAAAAATAATAAAAACAAAAAACTTAAAACTGTAAGCTTAAAATTTTTCTAGGATTTGGTTCATTCATACCAAGGTTTGAAAAAAGAAATGACAGGCGTTTTCGATGAGCACAATAAAAAGTGTGGATGATTTGGATGGCCATATTTCCAAAACTATAAGAGATTGACATACCAAATGTGATATTTTCTTAAAGCTTTTTATAAGATCTTGTTAATGGTAATATAATATAAAGGGTCCCTCACTAAAAAAACTTTTCTTCACCCTGTATATTATCACCAGTATCACCGTTAAAAAGATCTTAAAAGAGCTTTAAGTAAATACCACATTTGATTTGTCTGTCTATATAGTTTATTTATTTATTTATTTATTAAGTATACGGGATTCCCCATTTTTACAATGACTATTACAATTATTGAAAAAAATAACTACAAAATTAAATTAAGCTACAATTAGATAACTAACTAACAAATAACAGGTACATATAGGCAGATCAAAAATATTTATATAATAATAATAATAATAATAATAAAAGTCTTTATTAAGAATTATAAAATTTACAATTCCTAAAGGGCGAAGTCTAGCTAATTAACATCAGCTACTCAACACTTAACCCTTGTAAGATAAATAAACCTAAATATCCACATAACAATTAGACAATAAATTTACAATTACATTGGTATTAATATCAAATATATAAATGTATATAAATATTACAATCTACTAAATACACAATTTTTTTACCTAACCTCTCGCTGATGACACTGTTTGTTAGAAAGGATTAATTTTACTTTTTTCTTAAACAATGCTATAGATGGACATGCAAAGCTAGATATGAATTCGTTAAAACATTTAACCGCATTATAGGTAAAAGAACGTTGAAATATAGTTTTCTTGTGTTGAGGCATAGTAAGAGTATCAGACCTGATAGGGATACTGTGAACATCACTTCGAAAATGCAGCTTAGATCTTAGATAGAATGGGGTTGATGTTTTTAGTAGCTTGTATAGTAATACTAACAACTGGTTTTTAAATAAATTATTCATGTTTAACCAATTTAATTGATTAATTTTCTCAGATGTATGGTCATACTTTTTTAAATTGAAAATAAAGCGACAACAGTTGTTTTGTATCCTTTGTAGCCGTTGTCTATCATCTTGTGTTAGACACGGATAGTACAGTGTGCTACAGTAAGATAGCACTGAGATTATATGTGATTCACAGAGTTTTTTTCTAACTTTATAGTTAAGAATATGCTTGTTTGCGTACAACATTTTTAATGACATATAAGATTTTTGCTTAGGTTAGATATGTGTTGACTAAATCTCAGTTTGTTATCAAACATCATCCCCAAATTTTTTGCTGTATCAGTAAAGTCCAAGAGCTCATCATTGACACGCAGATGCAGATATTCTTGTAGAAACTTAGCACATCCATCAGGGGAAAATAACATTACTTGTGTTTTTTTAGTGTTTAACTTTAAGCTATGTTTGCCACTATATTCGATATACAAATCACAAAAAGATCACAGCTACAAGTAAAGTATTAATTCATTAAGGAACCAAATGATTGATCTTAGATTTAAATTGAGATAATGTGCTGTTAAAAACATCCACTCGTGAACCAAAGGTGTTCAGCACACGAAGAGCTCTATCCATCGGTGAGTGCATTCCATAGTTTGTGGTATGAGGGTGGATATAATATAAATTAAAATTCCGAAGATTACGAGAGGGGACATTAAGTTGAACAAGTGATAGAAGGTCGGGACAGTCAATGAGACCATTAGATAGCTTAAACACAAAACAGAGATCATAAACTTGACGTCTATGCTGTAAAGTGTGTAGTCTTAGCTTTCTCAGTAAATCAGAGCGGTGGTAATTCTCCATCCTTACTCCAGACTTGTATGCGGCAAACCGCAAAAATTTGTTCTGGACCCTCTCCAGCATATCAGAATGAACAGCATACTGTGGTGACCATACCACAGTAGAATACTCTAAAATTGGCCTAACCAAGGAGCAGTACAAAAGTCTGGCGGTGGCAAGTGAGAATTCAGAGCAGCTTCTATGTACAAAACCAAGCATTCTCATACCCCTAAGACTAACCTTATTAATGTGCTCCGCAAAGCTAAGATTTTCCGCAAACCAAACACCTAGATCTTTAATTTTGTTTACATAGCCCAAGCTTTTATTATCTACGACGTAAGATGTATTAAATTTCTTCGTACCCCTAAAAAAACTAATATAATTACATTTCCCAATGTTAAGTAGAAGATTATTGTTCAGTGACCATTTCCATAGAGCATCCAAGTCACTCTGAAGCATCACCGCATCCCCCTGACACTCAATCCTTCTGTACATTTTTAGATCATCCGCGAAAAGACACACCTTAGAATGGCGCAGCTCATTACAAATATCGTTCACGAACAGATTGAATAACAGAGGAGCGCAGTGAGACCCCTGAGGCACACCCGAAGAAACCTCAAAACTGTCAGAAACAAAATTATTAATTTTTACACTCTGGGTTCGGCCCTTTAAAAACTTGCAAGCCAATTTACCAAATGTGGAGCAAATCCGGTAGCCAAGAGTTTGGCCAGCAAGATATCAAAGTTAACCCTGTCGAACGCTTTGGAGAAGTCCGTATAGATTGCATCTACTTGGACTTTGTTCTCCAAAGCGTCCAACAAGTCAACTTCATATTGTACCAAGTTGTCAGTGGTAGATTTTTTATCAGAAAAGCCAAACTGGTTATGAATTATTAAGCCTCGGCAAGACCAACTCAACTGGTCACAAACCAAGCTGTCAAACAATTTAGGAATCGCTGACTGGTTGCACACCCCTCTGTAGTTTCCAACATCTTCCAGGTCACCAGACTTAAAAATCGGTGTTATGTAGCTATGTTTCCATACCTCCGGAAAAATCTCCGTTTCCAATGACATGTTGAAAATCTGTTGAAGAGGCCTGGATAGGGTATATACACAGTTCTTTAGAAATACATTTGGAATTTTGTCAGGACCCACAGATAGAGTGTTAGGAAGATTATTGATCTTGGTAAAAACCTCAGCAAGCGTCAATTCATTAAGCGATACATCTTTTGTCTACCAATATTAAGATTTGGAATTTGGCAAATTGTTTTATCATACACGCTGGAAAAAAATAAAGAAAATAAATTAACTATCTCCTCTCCAGACTCACCGCTCTGCCCCTCATAATGCATGCATTTTGGAAGAGATGTCTGTTTCCTTTTATCGTTAATGTATCTCCAGAAACGCCGGGGATTACTCGCCAAGTTCTCCTCAGTGACTCTTATAAATTCATCATGACACACTTTGTGATTATCTTTACATAATTTACGTAACCTTGAGAACTCCAAATAATCCCCTTCGCATCTAGTGGACATATATTTTTTATGAGCAATCTTTTTCCTAATAATAAGATCCTTCAGTTCAGGGCTAAAATACTTGGGAAAATTAGAATTTTTATTCGCCTCAAAGGCACAAAAACATCCAAACATTGTTGAATAACATTATAAAACCTTTCCACTGCATCCCCAACATTCAACCCCTCAAACATGTTGTACCAAGTAACAGAGCCCAAAAAATCATTAATGGCTATGAAATTTGCACTTTTAAAATCATAATAAAACTCATCATACTGCAGAACCTCAGTGGTACACTCTGTGATCTTAAAACAGTAAGCTACATGATGTATACTATTTGGCAATAAAATGTCACAAGCAGGTACAGTATATAAATCAGAAATATTAGAAAAGAGCAAGTCTAAGAAAACGTTTCTACAGTTAGAAACAGAGTTCACT